>JACEFZ010023909.1:940000-1047173 GCA_014155875.1 Cepaea nemoralis
CCGGGTTCTCCATAGTGGGACGGTATCCACTGTATGGTGACCTTATGCTGTCTGCTAAGTTCAAAAAGTAGTGTCCTTAGTACTGGCAATTTCCCAGACAGGAGCGCCTCGAATACTGATTTTGCATCTGTCAATAGCACCACAGGTTGTGTACCATGGCTGGTGTTTAGTAATTTCTCTGTTGCTAATTTGATTGCCTCAATTTCAGCATCATAGTTATGGCAGTACTTTCCTGTTGGTACTCTAGCCGTGTCCCTAGTATTATTTGGGTATTCTATGTACACTCCTGCTCCTCCATTTCGAACAGCATTCTGTGCTCACCCGTCTGTGCAGGCTCGGATCCAGAGGTCATGTGGGTAGTCTTTATCAAGGAAGCTGAGAGTGGCTGTTCTGCATTGTACTGTTCTGTTCTTCCTTGTCAAATATTCCTCTCACTTTTGTCTGGATATGTAGTTATTGTCTATGCTCATCTTTCTATGGAGTTCGCTCTTGAATAGTGTTCAGAGGGATACCAACTGTGGGCAGATCGGTGGTTTCTGAGCAGAGTCTTTTGGCCTGGTGGATAAAACTGCTTCTTGTCAACCGCCCCATAGCTAAGTTTTTACATCTGTTCTTCATAGTGTGGCCTAGTGTGGTCATAGTGTGCTTAAGTGGCATATTAGGTCACGAGAGAAATGTTATTTTCTGTGGCGATTTCAACGCTAAAGGCAGATCATGGGGAAACATTTGCTCCAATACACAGGGGGAGGAGCTCGAGACTGCACTTGAAACCTTTGCCTGGTTTGTATAAACAGTGGCTGTGTCACCAGGACAGCAAGCGATGAGGACAGTGCTATTGTTCTGGCGCTGGTTTCACCTTCACTCACTACAGTGAGTAGATGGGGTGTCCTAGGACACCACGGCAGCGACCCCCACCCTTGCAGCATATTGGTGGAGAAAGGCAGAACCAGGCAGCACAAGCTAAAGGTAAAGACTTTCCAGTATGACAGTACAGGGCAAGATGTGGTGAGTAAAATAAGACGTGACAAGCGTAGAAAGCTTCAGGGCAGGAAAAAAAAGCTGGGAGCAGTCACCTTGGTGAAATTTCGAGGTGGAGAAGGCTTGGGTGGATAAGCGTAGTGATGTAAGGAGATGGCAGAATGCAAAGAAGAACAGAGCTGGTCATCCTAGTCCCTGCATGCACTTAGAAAGAGAGATGCACACAAAAGTAAGCTATTTCAAAAAACTGGTCAAGGTGGTTAAAAGCGAAAAATGGGCAGAGGTGTGTCAAAGAGTAAGCACAGACAAGTCACTGAAATTGTTCTGGCGACTACATAAAAGCATGAGTGGTGTAGTCAAGAATAAGAGCATTTCTGACTTCCAAGGTGCTGACCTCATCTGGCAGAGGACTGACGAGGACAAGGGCAAAGCCCTCTTTGAACGCTATCTAGAGCAGAGCAACCAGACAGACATGAGAGGCCGAAATATGGCCAAGGAGGTCACCTCAGACAGAGTGCAAGGCCCAGAACACTTCGGATGAAGACACAGTAACAGTGAAAGAAATCAAGGCTGTGCTTCGACGATCAAAAAACAGCGCTCCAGGGCCTGATGGCATAAGATACGACGACATCAATAGGTGTACCGACAACGAGCTAGAGAAACTAGCAGACATGTACAACAACAGTATAAGGAGTGCTAGCATCAAGGAGGAGTGGTTACACAGCTATCTGATTCCCTTGCCGAAGCCTGACAAAGACCACACAAAAAAATTCAGGGATATCGAATTATAACCACGCAGAATACAATAGGCAAGCTGCTGGAGAAGGTAATTGCCAGGAAAATATCAAGCCAGCTAGAGAGGCAAGGTGTTTTCCCACCTACCCTGGGTGGGTACCGTCCAAAAAGAGAAACCTGGACCAATGCAGCAGTTTTTGCCCATGATGTCTATGAAGGTTTCCACTCAGGCATTGAAACCTTTGCTGCAGCGATTGATCTTGAGGACGCGTACAACAGAGTACCATTGGATTTTTTAATGTTTCAGCTTCTTGAACTAAAAGTAAGTCCATTCCTCCTTAGTTGGATCGCTGCAGCCCTCTTCCAACGGAAAGTAGTTTTTAGATGTGGCAGTTGGACTTCGGAACCAACAACAATATATCCTGGCCTACCACAGGGATCACCATTATCTCCGGTACTGTTCAACGCCTACACAGTGAGAATCACCAGTGAGCAGATCACTGGACCTGGCAGGACATTGTCATATGCCGATGATGTTTTAGTGTATCATCAGGGTAAGGATAGAGAGCAGGTTGCTGTGGAACGACAAACCGAACTCAATCGCATAAGTACTTGATGTGATGAAGCTGGGGCAATGGTCAACCCAACAAAGGCAACAGTGACTTGGTTCTCGTTGAATAATCATATTGTCAACACTCCAACACCAACTGTAATGCTGTGTTCAGAGACGGTGGAAAGAACGCAGGCAATGAATTACCTGGGGATACGGTTTGATCGAAGCCTTGCTTATAATGAGCACATAGACCAGGTGATAACAAAGGCCAAGCGGGGTTTGGCTGCGATGCGGGTGATGGCGGCAGCAAACTGTGAGCAGCGCCATCTATGTCTTCTGTACGAGGGGCTGGTCATGTCTGTTTTGGAGTATGCAATGGCAATCCTGACTCTCAGCCGTAAGCAGATAGAAAGGATGGAAAGGATACAGAATGAAGCTATGCGCATTATTCTTGGATGTACAAGAGATACAGCATGCAGGGCGATGCGCTACCTTCTTGATTTTCCAACCATTGAAGAGAGAATACAAGTTTGCAGGGCACGCGCCTACCTCAGAGTTAACGCAAACACACAACATCCACTGCATAGTGAAATTATGAAGGTGAAGGGCAGCAGGTTAAAAAGAGGACGGTCGTGGATGGGTCAAGCCGAAGACATTCTTCAACAGGTGTGTTCACTTGAGGACTTAGAACCTGGCGAGGAGTGGGTACAAGTGCCAACAGATTTCTGCACATCCTTTTCAGTTTGCATCCAACTAGATAGAAAATGCAGACAAGAAAATCCGGCTGCTGTGGAGGCTGAAGTACAAGCGTTGATTTTCGAGAATTCGCTAGACGGTGATGCTGTCATCTACACAGATGGGTCGGTCGTCCGACATGTGAGAAGCTCATGGGCCTTTACAGCTCGGGCCGGAGGGAGAATTGTGAAGGAGGACTCTGGTGCTTTCACTGAAACCACAAGTAGCCTGACTATGGAAGTCATGGCAGTAAGTAAAGCAATAACATGGCTCGAGACACAGACATTCACTAGGGCATGTTTCCTTAGCGACTCAATGAACATGATCAAGAGGATAGAGGAGGGGTCGATCCGAAGAGAATTGTTTCCGCCTATGGGGGGGTCTCGGCTGGCAAAGATTAGTTTCATCTTTGTGCCAGGGTATGCGGGAGTACAAGGAAATGAGCGGGCTGACAAGCTCGCAGGTGAGGCTATTGTGGAGGGTAGACGCGCCATGGACCTGGCTGACATTCTGAATGCTGTACGAGAAGTAAGACTTTTGCGTGAACCAAGTGATGACTGTAAATCTACAACCATTGCCAGACTGCGAGAACAGCAAATTAAAAGAGGGGTGGCCAAACAAGAACACTACGCAAGAAGCCAAAGAAGATTGATAAACCAACACAGAACTGGCGTCGTTAGCCGCAACACGCTGGGGGTTTGCTGAGGAGGGGATCCGAGCACTTATGGACTGAATGGTTCGATGTGCAATGAGGATGATCTGTCGACTAGCTAACTAACTAACTATAGTGTGGCCTGGCAAGCTGAGGAACTTTTCTGCTTGTGTTAGCGTTTTCGTATCTCTGCGCTCTCTCGATGCTTGTGTCCTCCCCAACTTCTGCATCTCCACTATAGGGGTTGATATCATATCATCCCTCATGTGGTGACTCTAAATGTGGACTCATGTGGTTACTCCAAGGTATGGTGGTTCTTTATCTTCACTTAGGGGTATTCCATTTATCTGGATGAACCCTGCCTTTTGTTTTGGAGAGAGGGTAAATAGAGTGGTGCTGCACTTGTCAGTGTTTATGCTGACAAACCATGTACTTGCCCATGCAACGAATGCATCTACAGATCTTTGTAGCCGATCTGGTGGCCACTGATGCATGTTAATTTGTGCTCCATAGAACCAAGTCATCGGCGTACATTTCCGCTTTAATTCCATACTGTAGATTAGCAACAAGATCATTGATGAAGATTAGAAAAAGTGTGGGGGACAAGACTCCACCCTGGAGAACACCGTGACGCAGTAGTACTTTCTTGCTCTTGAGTCTGTTTATTGGTACTCGGACTCTTCTGTTGTGCAAGTATGCTTTTACCCATTTGTGCATTCTTCCATTGACTTTAGGGTTTCTCAGTTTCTTCGTCAGACCTTCTTTCCAGACTTTGTCAAAGGCTGTCTTCAGATCTATCCATGCCGCAAGCTTCAGCTTCTTCTCTTAGAATGCTTCCTCAATTTCTTGAGAGAGGTAGGTTGTCTGATCTTCCGTAGAGTAGCACTGCCTAAAGCCAGCCTGCAGTGGCACACGGATGTTTTCCCTTTCAATGTACCGCTGCAGTCTGTGATTGATGACGCGCTCCAGTGTTTTGCAGATACAGTTCGTGAGGCTAATTGGTCTATAGCTGGAGGCAATGGAACTGTCTTTCCCTGATTTTAGGAGGGGTATCATGATTGCTTCTCTCCAGGCTTGTAGGACACTACCTGAGGTCCAGCTGTTATTGAAGATCTGCAACAGCTTTGCTTTGGACTCTGTTCCTATGTTCCTGAACATTTCATTCGAGATACCATCAGCTCATTGTGACTTTCTCATTTTCAGTTTTGATATGGCTAGCTCCAGTTCGCTGATTGTGATAGGTGCCTCTAGAACTTCATGTACTATTTCCTTCTGTCCTGTATGTTGCCATTTCTCTCGAGTCTCTTGTTGTTTCTCTGGACTAATTTCGATATTGTTATCCTATAAGAATGAGTCCGCAAAATGGTCAGCTGCTTGCTTTCCTGTTAAAATGTTTCCATCTTTATGTAGTGCAATTTTTGAGTTTCTCCCTGTGCCCTCATCGTTAAGTTGTTTTATTAGCGTCTACAACTTCCTTGTGTCTCTTTCAAAGTTTTGTTTTCTCCTGCCAGCTTTTCTTTCTAGCCTGCAGCTTAACCCTTTTAAATTTGACTTTTTCGTGCTGGTATTTAGTGTAGTGTTCTTGGCTGGGTGTGGCCTCTGCTTGCATTCTACACACGTCCACATCATTATGCAACTGTTCCAGTTACTACTCCAGTAGGGTTTATAATGTTTACGGGCTCCTCTTGGTACTGTTTCTCGTGTTGCCTGTAGTTTCCATTTCCCAAACTCTTCAACTAGTTTATTTATATCTTTCTCAATGTTCAAATTTCTAACCAGTGTGCTGGTGCGATGCTTATACATTGCCCAGTCTGCTTTCTTGTAGTTCCACCTCAAGAGGGTGTTGCTTTAACTTACAAGCTCATTTTCTACATTTAGAAAGAAATTCCGATGGTCGCTGCCACCAAGTTGTTTCCCAAAAATTCGTGTAATGTTCCACTCCAGGTCTGGTGAATGAAAAGCCAGATCAGGTGTAGTTGTAGTGTGCCATGATCTCGAGTAGAAAGTATGTGGGTCGGACTGCTTGTTAACCAAGATGAATCTATTATCATCCTGCCAGTCTTCCAGTCTCTATCCTCTGTGGTCCATGTGATCATAGCCCCAGCTCTGCGAGTGATTGTTGAAATCGTCACACACAATCATTTTCTCTTTTAAAAGTGGTGTGTCCAGTACTTGTGGGCGGTCACTTGGACAGTAGTAATTGATCAGATGTAGGTCGGTATTGCCTGCCTTAAGTTTAAGAGTCTGATGCTCAGCCCCTTCCATGTAAACTTCAATTTGGGAAGCAGTGATGTTATTTTTTACAAGGGTCAGTATCCCACCTTTTCGCCTGTCCTTTCGGTCAGATCGGTAACGCTGGGATCCTCTGATTTTGAAGGCTATATTTCTGCTGAGGTGAGTTTCTTGCAAGCAACATACGCTTACTTTTTATTGGTCCAAGATGTTTTCTAGTTCTATTGTTGTTGTTGCTGTTGTTGTTGTTGTTGTTGTTGTTGTTGTTGCTGACTCCCTCCGTATCCCAGTGCATTATTATTGAGTCTTTGTTTGGTATGACCAGACGCTCTATTCTCAGGTCCCCTGGCTCCACAGGACATCTGAGAAGGACCTCCAGTAGGTGTGATTTGACCCTTTCGAGACATAGGGGCCGGAACTGCACCTGTCTGGGGGTCCAAAGCAGGGCGAGCACTATAACATTTAGCAGTAGTCGACATATTTCATTACGGTAATTGCGCGGCATCCTGATTTCTGTGGTGCGTCTACTGGCTGGTTGCCTCCGTCTTCAGCATCTTTCCTTTACTAGAGCAGACTGTGGTCTTAGTCAAGTTTAGGTGTGTAGGCACGCACACACGTGCCTGCGCTTGCATGTACGTGCATACACGTCTGGAGCGTTCTGATTATTTTTTGGCACCAGTGACTCGCCGCCGCTCCTTTTCCTGTTAGTTAAAACATGTCCGCCACGTGAAGGCCATTAGTTGGACTTTTGCTGCAGAGGTGATGAATGCACCAAGCCATTGGGGTATTTGTGCAAGGTTGGACGCTCACCCCAACCCCGCCCCGGCTACATACAGCAACATTTTGACCCCCCCCCCCCCCGAATAATAATAATAATAATAATAATAATAATAACAACAACGACAACAAACAATAACAATAAACTCCGAGTATAACAGTCAGTCACCCATTGCTGTCTTCCATAACTAATAATTACAGCAATAATGATTAGTGAGTCATGTAGTAATGATTTTTGTTCAGTCCTATGCCCTTATAATGAATATATTAATATTATTATTGTTGTTGTTGTTCTCGGTTAGCCTCATAAGTGATGTATGGATGAAATAAAGTATGAAACAGAGAGGGATAAGAAGGGCAGAGTGTTAGACAGGCTTGCGTGCAAATTTCTTAACCCTTTGACAAAATTTTGCTCGTTCATTCGTACGTTTGTTCATTTGTTCTCTCGGGTGAGACATCATCCCTTACTCCCCCCCCCCCCCCCCCCGCTCGGACCCCGCCACACAAACCAAATTGTTGCTGGTTTCATTTTGCCTGGATGCACTTTGCATTTCAAATTTGGAGAGTGCCTTAATTTGATTGGCTTCTTTCTCTTTAACACATTCCGTGAGCTGCATTTCATTCTGAACCGAGTGCGCACTTAATATTCCGATGCTGGAAGGTCAGGTGTGCCCGCAAGTGTGTGTGTGTGTGTGTGTGTGTGTGTGTGTGTGTGTGTGTGTGTGTGTGTGTGTGTGTGTGTGTTGGGAAGAGACTGTATGTATAAAATGGAGTTAAAAGGTGAGAGGTTCGACTTCATTGCACCGGTGTTATCCTACACGACTAGGTATATATCGAATATCCGGATCAGTGTAGATTTATAACATATATTCTCAATTAATCACTTAGTGTAGATTTATAGGATGTATACTGAATGGATCAGTGTAGATTTATGGGTTTATTTTAGTTTAGTTTAGTCGACGGATCAACATCACGGCACACGGGTGTAACCCATAAGTCCTATGCTATACTCCTAACTCAAGCCTGAGTCTGGAGAATCTCAGCTCAGTGCACGAACTCCGTAGCACCGGCGATGATACTGAAAACACTTTGGGTAGATTTGTAAGTCGAAGTTTTGCCCGGGCAGCGCAGTTAGGCTACTCCTTTTCGACTTCCAACTCCCAAGGAATTTTTTACGTGCGCAACAATACACACGGGTGTCCGATCTCACTACCTAGAGATTAGGGGAAATTTTGCTACTAGAAATACACGTGGGTTTGAACCCGGGACCTATAGCACTCGAGGCGGACACCTTACATCGAGACCACTCAGCCCCTAAGATATATATATATATATATATATATATATATATATATATATATATATATATATATATATATATATATATATATATATATATATATTTGCGCATATCCTTTACAGGACATCGCTGTCAACATCAGCATCTTTCAGCTGATTGTTGATTTCTTGGCAAGATTACGCTCAGTAGTTTGCCATTGTGCCATGACGCTGTTATCAATAACTTGAACTGTAACTGGAAACAACATAACTGTAGGCTCGTTTTCAACAAAATTCAACAGCGCTTTTGGTTTTGAAAACAGAAGAATAAATAAGGTCGATTCGTAGACGTCAGTGTAATCGCAGATCAATCGCTGTTTATTTTGTCTACACCTCATCGGGTTTGCATAGTAACAAAATACTTCAATATGTACCGTGCCTGTAATACCAGGGCGGGCGGTAACTATATTATTGAATGTAATATTAATGTTAGCCCTTTCAAAACCGTTTTAAAATTGGTTGTTTCTGACTTACTTTATATGTCCTTTAATCACCTTCTTTCTATCCTCTAGGTCCATTTCTCGCCACTTCTGAATTCTGACTAATTTTCACTTCAGTCGGTTCATTCGTCCTTAATGTCATCCCACATGAGTTCGTTGTAATCTCTTCTCTATCTATAACTCATATTCCAGCCATTTTGTCCATGTAAAACTGTTGATTCGCCAGTTTGAATGTCCTGATAGTTTCAAGCACAGCCTTCCATTCGAAAACTCCACAAAGTCTCTTTGTTGCTAATTGACGTCAGCGTGACGTTAAAATTTAACGCGAACTCTTTCTGTTTGTTTTAACCGCCCAATGGCTAACGCCTCGCTATATGTGATGTTTGAACAATCGAACAGTTTACACAGCACATATTCTTCAACGTTATGGCCATAGTTTTCAAGTACCAGTTGTGGTCTTGTAATTCAGCTCTGTTGACAACTTGTCTCCTAGTTTCTCTGAGCTTTCGGCTTCTAGGATTCTCCACGTACTTTCTGTGACGTGATTCTCTGAGCTTTCTGAGCGGCCGGCTCTCATACCCCTTAAGTTACCGACGCGATTCAAACCACTGCTGATTCTCACCGTCGTCACGTTACCTACGAGAGTATACGAGATTACGGAGAAAAGTTGCTAACCTCAAGGCCAGGAAACCGGCATACATATATAAGAATCACTTAGTGTAAATTTGTGGCATGTGTTCTACACGAATCACTCAGTGTAGATTTATGACATCATTCTCAACGACTCACTTAGTTTAGATTGTATTCTCAATGAGTCATTTAGTGTAGATTTGTCGGGTGCATATTCAATTTCATCCATTCATCACTTATGAAGCTAACCGAGAACAATAATAATAATAATAATAATAATAATAATAATAATATTCATCTCATCTCATCATGTTCCTCTTGTACCTTGCGGTGTCGAGGTGAAGTATAAACTGCAGGAGAGTGCCCGCTTGTGGGCTTCATGTATCGATATTCCCTGCGTCCATCGTTTACGTGGTCGGCCTCTTACTCTGCTTCCCGCTGGTCTGTACATCATTGCTTGTTGTGGTATACTGTTAGCTGGTAACCTGCTTGCATGGCCAAACCATTTGACTTGCTGCCTTCTAATATAATCTAGCGCTGCTATAACCTCCACTTTAGTCCTGATTTCTTCATTTCTGATTTTATTTCTTCTTGATACATTGAGTAATCTTCTCAGGAATCTCATTTCTGTTGCTGTGCTTGCTTGTGTTCGCTGGCTGTGAACTCCACCGCAAGGTTCTGTATGTCGGATGAAGACATCCTGTTGTCAACATCAGTGTGATGTCTTACCGTACCTGAGGTTTGCGTGAGTATCCGTTGTCCCAGGTCTGGCTTATTGGTGTGCAGACTGGTGGTTCCTCGCCGTGCAGGCAAATAATCTCCGACTTCGGAAGAATCAGCGACCCTACTACGTTAGCCAGGACCCCGAAGGGACCTGTTGACTAGGCACGACTAGGACTTGTTAGTAGGTCTTGGCGAGTATAAAACCTGGCTCTGGTGCCTTGTAAACACCTCTGCGCCCATCTGTTGTTGTGATTTTTCTTTTCTCTTTTTCTGTCATTGTCCTGGTTTGGTATTGGTAACATAGAGTTGGTAGGAAGGTTGTGTTGTAAAGTTCTTTCTTAGTAGTTATTGATACATGTTTGTTCTTTAGTATTGATGCCATTTGTCCAATGAGTTGGTTTGCCTTATTGCATCTATTTTCGATCTCGTCTTCTGATTTGCCATTTGATGATATTATACTTCCTAGGTACTTGAAACTCTTTACTTGTGTCAAGGGATGTTCGTTTAGGTGAATCGTTGTTGCTTTTTCTTCTTTAGTTATAGTCAATACCTCTGTTTTAATTGTGCTAATTTTCATGGTATGTTTCCTACACATTTAGTTTAGACTATTCATGTGGTCTTGTAATTCAGCTCCTGATTTTGCTATTAGTGCTTGGTCGTCCACAAACATGAGTTCTCTAATGGTTAGATTTGCAGATGGTTCTTCTTCTGTGTTCTCGTCATGCGGTGTTCTTGTGGTCTCTGTTTGGCTCGATTCTTTACATATGTTGTCTATATATATATATTATAAACAAGAGAGACGACAGGACACAACCTTGTCGTACTCCGTATCTTTTTGTGAAGGGTTCTGAGTCTCCTCCACTTGCTCCCACTATACATTCACTGTTGTTGTATAAGCTTCTATATAGGTTTGTTAGATGTGTACTCACTCCATATTGTTTAAGGATTTCCCACAGCTTGTTTCTATCTACTCTATCAAGTGCCTTTTCTTGGTCGACAAAGGCTAAGTAGAGTGTTTCATTGAATTCGATTGATTTTTCTATAAGTTGTCTAAGAGCAAAAATGGCATCTGTGCATCCTTTGTTTTTCCAAATTGAGATAATTATGGCGTTTCCCCAGTCTCGTGGTGTCTGTTGTTCTACCCAAACGTGGTTGAATAATCTATGTAGCCATGTTGTTCCTACTTCTCTTGCTGTTTTAATTAGTTCATTTGGTATTTCATCTTGTCCTGGTGATTTGTTCAATGGGGCTAATCTGATGGCTTCTATAATTTCTTCTTTCAGTATGTCTGGTTCTAGTTCTTCGGTGGCATCTGTGTCGGTTTCTTGAATTTATGTGACATCTGATGGGATGTTGAGAAGTTGTTGGAAGTACTGTTTCCATCTTATTTGGATTTGTTTTTGTTCACATATTGAGGCATTTAATAGAGTAGATAGAAACAAGCTGTGGGAAATCCTTAAACAATATGGAGTGAGTACACATCTAACAAACCTATATAGAAGCTTATACAACAACAGTGAATGCATAGTGAGAGCAAGTAGAGGACACTCTGAGCCAAGAATGGACCCTACTATAACTTCTGTTTAAGGTTGAACGTGGTAGGGGGTCATGGTATAATCGAATGGTATAATCAAATGGTTTAACCGAATGGTATAATTGAACGGTATAATCGAGGTGTATAACTGAATGGTATGTTTGAATGGTATAACCAAATAGTGTAGCCAAATGGTGTAACCCAATAGTGTAACCGAATAGTGTAACTGAATGGTGTAACTGAATGGTGTAACTGAATGGTATAACTGAATGGTATTACTGAATGGTATAACTGAATAGTATAACTGAATGGTATAACTGAATTTTATAACTGAATGATATAACCGAATGGTGTAACCGAATGGTGTAATGGAATGGTGTAATGGAATGGTGTAATCGATTGGTGTAATTGAAGTCAGGGAAAGACTGACCACCTATTCCTCTATGTACTCAGGCCTTCAAAATGTGATGGCGCTATAACATCCCAGACGCATAACATCCCCCTGCTTTGGGACATATCATTATTAAAGAATAGATAATGTTGCGGAGGAGTGTATCTAACAATCAGAAGAGCAAGGTCAGACTGTAGACGGATTAAACATGTGATAGATAATTTACACATGGCAGCATTAGAGATAGGGCATCTGGATAAAGAATAATTTCGAAAAGTCTGCACAGGAAACTGTCACTTGATGAACTATCAATATTCTGGTTGTCTGTTGCGTTTCTTGTTATCTAGTTATCTTCTCTTGCATATGTATGAATGCATGCATGTTTGTATTATGTAGTTATTTATGTATGTATGCATGCTTATATTAAGCTGTGATTTTTCATATATTAAACCAGTTATAAGATAATTTACACATGACAGGCATCAGGGATAGGGCATCTGGCTTATGACAGAATAATTTCGAAAGATGTTACGAGGGCAAAATCTCAATGGCAAGCCACTAGATATTGACTAAACTATCAATATTCTAGTTTTATATTATGCCCCCTGTTATCTAGTTATCACCCCTTGCATTGTATTATTTGTATTATGTAGTTTCTTAGTTAGATATGACTGAGCTATCGTATGACAGTAGACGGTACTACCTTCTTTCTGTTAGCGCCGAATGTTGGGTGGCCCTCATCATACCCGACACCCCACATTATGCCAACGGCTTCGGGCAGAGGAGTGCAATTGGGAGGGTAAAAGCCTTATCCTAGTGCGAGGAAATGCAACCTATAAGCTGAATGCCATGGCAGGGCAGACTAGGCCCTACGCTTTGGTTGGCAACTGATCTAGGAAGGAAGCTCCGATAGGCGGACAGTTAGAGCACTGCTTAGCTGATCCGGCAGCTTCTGCAGCTTGTCTTGTTCCAGACGTATTGGTGTTAAACTAGGCAGGCCGAGAGAGGGATCACGCTGCATGGGCAACACATTGTCTCTAAACTCAGCCGTGCTTTGTGTTATGGAGAGGTATAACTCCATTTTGCAAATTATCGTTTGTCATAACGACAAGGTGCCAGGGAATCCAGGGAGTCTCTTTTACTAGCTTTGTTTTTTTCAAATTGGAATAATAATGGCGTTTCCCCAGTCTCCTGGTGTCTGTTCTACTAAAAAAAAAGAAGAGTTAAATAGTCTATGTAGCCATGCTGTTCCTACTTCTCTTGCTGCTTTATTTGTAGTTCATTTGGTATTTAGTCTTGTCCCGGTGATTTATTCAATGAAACTAATCTAACGACTTAGTTATTATGTAGGCATATATTTACGCATTCATATATTACGCTGTGCTTTTCATATATTATGCCACTTATTACAAGTAATTCATTGTGCAGATTATTGTTTGCTGCCGAACTGATTTAACAAGTATAGCTTTAGAGTTACTGTGAATTTCATTTGTTGCAAGACAGTATAAGGGCAAGACAAATAGAATTTAGAAGACACATTAAGAGGTAGAATATGGAAAAGGGCTTTATATGCAAATATAACATAAAAGAGGACAGAGAAATATGTATGCATGAAGCTTAGCTAATTCAGTGACATAGGATAATATATGTGTGTCATGTGCCGTATAGACTGTGAAAAGAGTTAAGAGGCAAAGAATTAAGAAGACGAGACATGTTTACTACAGAACTAAAGAGTTAACAAGATAAGACTAAGTAATGATTACAGAAAGAGGCAGAACTTTACAACAACGTAGAACTAAGACCATAAATACTAATCAGTCACGTGATAATAAAAACACCACGTGATTAAGTCAACTTACGGACAAAGCTGTCGAGTTACGGTAGTCTGGATGAGAATAAAGCTCGAAGAAACATTGATGTTCCCAGTAAAAGAAGTCAACATGCGTGCGACAGAATGACAACGTACGCTACAACAGAGAAGATTCAAGTTATGATGGTTAACACAGCGTTGGACAGTGTCCAGCATTCACCGTTTGAAAAAGTCAAAAGGCCGCCACGAAACAGGCCAAGAACACACCAGACAGCGATCAGCCGGTCGGCGTCCCGCTATTTTGTAAGTTGGCAATTCAGTATTTAATGACAGTGTATACTAGATAAATAGGATGGCTCAGTGACGCTCTGGGCGATTAGTAAGACACGAGAATTATTGACTGTGTGTCCGAGTGATCCCGCATGTATGCGAAAACAATTATTTATGCCATCCGACAGAATGAGATGGACATGAAATTGGCAGTGCAAGGAGACTTGTGTACCGCAGTGTGTTCAATAAAAGATGTGGAAAACTTAGGACGCCGTTGTCAGCTGTTCATTCGTTTATTGTCGTACTTATGTCACAAAGTGTGCCACTACTTACAATGAGCCGAAATAAGTATACGGCAATGTGGACAGGACAACGATATATCGCCATTCTACAGTCATCGTGTTTTCTTGATTTGTTTCGTATCTTCCACAATTTCAATGCTCAGTGAACGGAAGTTTACATTATACAACTTATTCATTTGATTGTGAGCGATGTTTGGTCGAAACTTACGTTGATTTTTTTTATTTTTCACTGAATCAGTTAAAAACTTTGGCAATATATACTAATAATAATATAAACAACGGACTATTTTCTTTTAGGGGATCGACTTCATTGTACCGGGTTTTATCCCATATATTCGTTTTTGTCCGAAAAGCGTAGCACAAAGCACGAAATCCGTAGCTCCAGCGACGACCCCTCAGGAATTTCCGAGAAAATTGCACTCGTGAACCGAGCGACGTAAGCCGGAATTGAACTCACAACCTTCGGAGCGTGAGGCAAGTGGGGTACCTCACATACTTCAACATGTCGACCGCCGGCTGTTCGGAGCGTGAGGCAAGTGGGGTACCTCACATACTTCAACATGTCGACCGCCGGCTGTTCGGAGCGTGAGGCAAGTGGGGTACCTCACTTACTTCAACATGTCGACCGCCGGCTGTTCGGAGCGTGAGGCAAGTGGGGTACCTCACATACTTCAACATGTCGGCCGCCGGCTGTTCGGAGCGTGAGGCAAGTGGGGTACCTCACATACTTCAACATGTCGGCCGCCGGCTGTTCGGAGCGTGAGGCAAGTGGGGTACCTCACATACTTCAACATGTCGACCGCCGGCTGTTCGGAGCGTGAGGCAAGTGGGGTACCTCACTTACTTCAACATGTCGACCGCCGGCTGTTCGGAGCGTGAGGCAAGTGGGGTACCTCACTTACTTCAACATGTCGGCCGGCTGTTCGGAGCGTGAGGCAAGTGGGGTACCTCACTTACTTCAACATGTCGGCCGGCTGTTCGGAGCGTGAGGCAAGTGGGGTACCTCACTTACTTCAACATGTCGGCCGGCTGTTCGGAGCGTGAGGCAAGTGGGGTACCTCACTTACTTCAACATGTCGACCGCCGGCTGTTCGGAGCGTGAGGCAAGTGATATCACTTACTTCAACACTTCAACATGTCAGCCGGCTGTTCGGAGCGCGAGGCAAGTGGGTTACCTCACTTCCTTCAACATGTCAGACGGCCGGCTGTTCTGGAGAGTCGTAGTCACCCCAAACAAACATAATACAAGTGTGAAAACAAAATGGGTGGTAGGAACGGCGGGATGTTATACGGACTGCATGCCCAGTTTTGTCTAATTGTAAGGGCGCTAAGTCGTCTATTCTGTCCTCTATTAGTATTACTTTCTTCTCCTCTTTTCTATTTTCCTTCTCTTCTTCCTTATCTTCCTCTCCTGATTTCTCTTTCTCCTTTTCTTTCCTGTTTTCTTTATCTTCTTCCTTATCATCCTGTCCTTATTTTTCTTCCTCCTCGTCTTCTTTCCTTTCTCTTCCGCCTCGTCTGTCTCCCCATTTCCCTCTTCTTCTCGTCCTTCCTTCTCCGTGTCCTCCACCTCTTCACCCCTTCTCATTCCCTCTTCTCCTACCCCTCTTCTTTTTTCGCCTTCTTCTTGAACCCCTTCTTCTTTTGTCCCTGTTCTGCTAACCTAACCCTCATCTTTCTCCTCCTCCTCCTCCTCCTCCTCCTCCTCCTCCTCCTCCTCCTCCTCCTTCTCTTCCCCCTCCTCCTCCTCCGTCGTCGTACATCTGAGTATAATTTAAAAACAAAAACACCGGTCAACATTAGCTTGACATTCACATAGAGCCCTTCCTCAAACGGACAAGGTGTCGGCCAGAATAACTTTGTCATGATAAATGAGCAAGATTAGTGCCCAGCTCCGCATGCTTCTCAAAGCTCTAAATTTCCTTGACAATGTAACATTTAAACCCTCGTGCTTCTTTAAACAGAAGACAGCTTCTCAACAAGCCTATGTCTGCGCGCAAAAAGCCTTTTCTATGTTACAAATCCTGTTTCACCTCAGTCAACTACACTGAAAAACAAATCCTTTTGGCCTACCCTCCGCCGCCAGCTTAGCGCAAAATCTGGACAACCTATCAGGGGAACGAGCAAGGAACGCGCGCTCGTGCTCGTGCTTTCTGTGTGCCCGGATTGGGCGGATGATGTTGTGTATATATTTGTGGACTCCGCTGGGATTCAAAAAGGCAAAACCATTAAGGATTTATCCCAAACTTTGAATGAGGTGTCAATGTTTAGCAACAACAGAATTGTAAGTTGTACTTTGGCAAGGAGGAGTCGTTAGGTGGAATTAGATTAAAGCTCGGAATTTTGGTACGGAGTTAGAGGTTCTTGATATCTATTGGATCAGATGTTCAGTTTAATTGGTGAGTAGTAATGCTGTCTGTGTTATTACACATTTAGGTTTGTTACTGTAAGGTGTGACGGATGTCTCATATGCAGTGCTGAGTATTTATGTCTCTCTCTCATGTAGTCTCGCACATGCTCTCTCTCTCTCTCTCTCTCTCTCTCTCTCTCTCTCTCTCTCTCTCTCTCTCTCTCTCTCTCTCTCTGGCTCCCCTCACTCTTTCTCTCTGATGCATCAAATATCTCTTTCTCTCTCGCTCGCACATTTGGTCTCACACTGTCTGCCCTCTCTCTCTCTCTCTCTCTCTCTCTCTCTCTCTCTCTCTCTCTCTCTCTCTCTCTCTCTCACACACACACACACACAATTACACACACACACACACACACACACACACACACTTTCTCTCAAACTTTTTCATTTCCATTAAACATAACTCATATACACGCTTTCATACCCACACCGCCTTTCTCTCTCTCTCTCTCTCTCTCTCTCTCTCTCTCTCTCTCTCTATATATATATATATATATCTTTCTCTCACACATTGTATCTGTCTTCTCTCTCTCTCTCACTCTCACTCTCACTCTCTCTCTCTCTCTCTCTATATATATATATATATCTATCTTTCTCTCACACATTGTATCTGTCTTCTCTCTCTCTCTCACTCTCACTCTCTCTCTCTCTCTCTCTCTCTCTCTCTCTCTCTCTTCTACAAACACACACTATTTCTCTCAAACTTTCTCTTTTCCCTCAAACATATCCTTTCTTATATACACGCTCTCAAACACATACTGTCTTTATCCCTCTCTCTCTCTCTCTCTCTCACACACACACACACACACACACACACACACACACACACACACACACACACACACACACACACACATTCTGTTTGTCTGTTCTCTCTCACACAAACACATACTCTTTTGTCTCAAACTTTCTATTTATCCTTAAACATATTAGGAACGTTCAATTGAAACCCTTTCCCGTGCCTTTATTACGAAAGCATGAAAGAAGCATTAAAAGGTGTGGTAGAATTAAACAAAGCATTCATTTTGAATGAATTATGCACCATGGGCTGGTCAGAAGAAGTCGCCTTAGGCATTTAGGCAAGCATCCCATTGCTTAGGTAGGCGGCGAATGCCTTCCGTAAAAAAGGATTGTGGTTGCTCACTGAACCAAGTGTTTACCGCGTTCATTGCGTCTGCATCTGAGTGAAAGCTTTGCCTCCTGAGAGCTTTGTTTTTAGAGATCAGAACACATGAAAATCACATGGTGACAAATCAGGACTATAGGCTGAATGTTGCAGAATTTCCGACTTCTTCCTTGCTAATACTTCCTGCACACTCTTTGGGATATGCGGACGAGCATTATCGTGCAAAAAAATCACACCGCGAGAAAGCATGCCGGGTCGTTTATTCTTGATGGCTTTTTGCAGCTTGTCTAGTGTTTGCAAGTAGTGGGTAGAGTTGATGTTGACACCAGGTCCTTTAAATTCGGCCAACAATAGCCCTTCATGGTTAAAAAAAAATGCGCTACGCATAACCTTACCAGCGGAAACCTGTAACTTGAATTTTTTTGGCTTTTGGTGATCCAGCATGCTTCCATTGCATGCTCTCTCTTTTGCTGCTCGGCTCAAAGTGGTGACACTATGATTCAACTCTTGCCACAATGCGGAAGAGAAATTCATCACCCTCCACTCTGTAACGCAGCAAGTGGTTCAAACACCATTCCACGCGTTCCTCATTTTGGTGGTCGGTCAAAGTCCGTGGTACCCATTGTGAACACACCTTCCGATATTTCAGTTTCTTACGACCTTTTGAATTGTCCAAATTGACACATCAAATTCTTTCGCTTCCGAACGTATGCTTCGACAACGGTTCATCTGTACTGCTACATCAATTTTGGCGATGATTTTTTTCTGTTGCAACAATATGCGCTTGACCCAGCCGTCGAAGATATGTCGTGAACTGACGTCCTTTCCGAAACATTCGTTCCCAGTCTGTCACTGTTGTCTTCGACACACATTTGTTACCTTACGCAGCCTGCATTATTCGATGAATGTCCACTGGTCCATCCTTCCTAGTTGTTCACTGTGTGCAACAACCACATCTACTAAATGTTGCAGGTCCTGTTAGTTGTCTGCAATCAAGACTGTATCATCTGCATATCTAATGTTATTGATGTATCGTCCACCAATGTTGATTCCTTCCACATCTTGTATATTTCTAAAAATATTTTCACTGTACAGGGAAAAAAGATCTGGAGACATTATACATCCCTGTCTCACACCTCTTTTAACAGGCTGCTATTGACCTACTTCATTATCAATTCTGATGGCAGCTTGGTTCTAATATACGCGTTTTACATGTCTAAGGTCTTTTCCATCAATTTGTGGATCTTTAAGCATCTTTATCATGTCGACATGTCTCACTTTATCGAAAGTTTATGTGTAGTCAGTAAATCAAATGTGTAGATCTTTGTTTACTTCTATAGAACGTTCAATTACTGTTCTCAGTTTATACACAGCATTTACTGTACCCTTGCCTTCAACAAACCCACATTGTTCTTTCAGGTTGTATTTTCTTCCTAAATGTTTGCATGATAATTCTCATCAAAATCTTCGCGATGTGGCTCATTATACTAATTGTTCAATGTTGATCACATTTTAACACACACACCCTCTCTCAAACACATCCTCTCTCTCACACACACACACCCTTTCTCACACAAACACCCTCTCTCACATACACCCTCTCTCACACTCACACACACTGTCTCTCTCACCCAAAACACACCGTCTCTCTCACTCACACATCCTCTTTCACACACCTACACATACACTCTCTTTCACACACTCACACACACACCCTCTTTCACACACTCTCACACACACTCAATATCCCTCTCGCAAAAACCTTCTCACACGCACTTTCTGCCTCTTTCTCTAGTTCCTCTCCCTCTGTCACCCTCCCCCTTCCCCAACCCCTTCTGTTATATATTTCTCTGAATACCCTTTCTGCTCCTTTAGTACAGTGTGTATTTTTAATGACTGCAGTGTTTGAAAATATTTCCGGTCTAATGTTTTTAGTTACCTATTATGTTTCATGAACTTTACAGAGGGTGAATCAAAACTTGGACCGGCAATAGCTTCAAACACTGCAAAGTCTTTAAAACTACACCCTCTTAAATGGTGCTACACCGTGGTTTAAGTGACCGGCACCGGATGGGCGATGTGATCAATATCACACCTCCCGCCTTTACTTCCCATAACATTCCCCAGCACTCATGACAGGGCCCGGTCCACCTGGCAGCCCAGGTTTTCCCTTTCAAACAAGTTACTTGCACAGCCTTTACAGGACGCCGCAGTCAACATCAGCATTTCTTGCTGTTGTGATCTCTTGGCAAGTTTACATTCAATAATATGTAAAGGATATGCAACTAACTTAACCGGGTAATAAATCTATTTGCTTGACCTACTGTGCAATAAATATATTTGCTTGATCTACTGTGTAATTAATCTATTTTCTTGATCTACTGTGTAATAAATATATCAACAAAGGTTTGTTTATTGAACAAGTGGTATTTCAGCTTGTTATGTCATGTGCGGAGTCTGAATATTGCTACTTGTGTACGTGGGTGAGTTTGTAACATGCATCATCTTTCTGGTGGTCTGGATGCTCTGATGTCCACTTGGTTCTATGAGTGCATCTTATATAATGTCTTTCAGACTCATTTAGTCGTCCGCCTTCCTTTGTCAGTCCGTCATCCTCTTCATTCCTATTTACATTTTGCGATGTGATGAGACCCATTGTATTGCAACTCTGATTTCTCATATTTAACTGATCTACATCAGAAGTCGAGTGGGTTCGTTCGGTTCGCCTAATGACGAGGGACACTGGTAGTAGGGAAAGCTAACAAGCACGCAAAAATCAGTTCTGTGCTGTATAAGTATGGGTGGCGGGGTAGAGGTATTCCCTATCAAAAGAGAGGTAAGGTGCCTCCTTCCCTCCACTAGCCTACGGGAACCCTTGGGCAAGGTGGAGTACCCGTTTAGCCCCCTATCAGGGTCACGTGAAGCTATGGGTGCAGGTGGTGGATGATGTTGAAGAGCAGCCAACAGATAGTTGTAGGTTATTGTCTCCAGCTTCACGACGGTAGGCAGAGGATCTCTTTTTTTGAGTGGAGACAATGGCTACGGTAATCGACCAGTATGGTCACTGCTAGGAAGGAAAGCAATGGCAAACTACCTTCTTTACAAATGCAAAGAATATCATGTACTGCAGTCTTATCGATAATCAGAGAAACGGCGTAAATGGGTGAGCTGATCTACGACTCTGGTGATCGAGTGAGATGGCAGAACATGACCGCTCACGCTTATCGGCATGGCACATGATGGATGGCTGTATAAGTAGTAGCCCGTGTATGGACTATGCTTGAGTTCAAAGCAAGCCAGCGCAAAATGAATAAACATTAAACTGATTGAGTGCTGAAGGATAATTATCGTCAAATGTGCCCTCCCATCTCGACAGAAGGACGATGTATCGCCATACTAGAGTCATCGTGTTATTTGTTTTCTGTTGTGGTATCTTCCGCATTTTAATGCTCTGTGAACGAAAATAAACATAATACATGTTCATTAGATTGTGCACCGTGTTTGGTCCAAACCTATTCTTTGTTTGGCACCGAATTAGTTAATTTTCGTCATTGCACCAGGCCATGCGGCAGTGGTGTGCATGGACAAGGCAGATAGATGGCTATAGAAAGAGGAAGTTGTGGCTGGTGATGATATCCAGTGACACCCAGTTGCAACCTAGTTACAACCAGTGACACCCAGTTATATCTGGTGACAGGGCAGATGGCTATTGAAACGAGAAGGTTCTGGCTAGTGCTGACATCCAGTTACATCCAGTGACAGGGCAGATGTCTATTGAAACGAGAAAGTTCTGGCTGTTGCACGACCCGATCTGCTCCAATTACAGGCTGGAGTTAACGTCAAAGCTCCCAGTCCCAAGCGTGGTGGATAGGAGACCTAGCATTCCCGGATGAGGTCAAAAATGTAGAATCCATTACATGTTAACACTTATGGGCTGTTTGGACATTGGAAGAAGCAACGGACGAAGTGGGAAAGAAAGGCGCGCAGACTGACACGAATGGAAGAACTGACGGACGGACTGACAGACAAGTGAGTGAGAGACAGACAAATCTGACCAGACGGATAAACAGACAGGCAGGCATATATGGACCAAGAGGTAGAGGAAGGGGCAGGCATATAGACAGAATGAGAAACAGACAGACGGAGAAACAGAAAGAGACAAATGACCAGATGGATGGAAGGAGGGACAGCTAGGCGGGCTGCCGGACAGACAAGTGTTAAATACGATAAGAGGGAGAGACATCCAGCAGGCAGAGGCAGCTAGATAACGCATTAATACAACAACAGAAAGATGAAGGAAGGCTCAAGTTCTGTCCTCACGCAAATCTATATATCACAAAGTAGCATCTCTCGATCTCACCCAATATCATACTCATCCAATCTGAGACTCGCCCAATCTGAGACTCGCCCAATCTGAGACTCACCCAATCTGAGACTAACCCAATCTGAGACTAACCCAATCTGAGACTCACCCAATCTGAGACTAACCCAATCTGAGACTAACCCAATCTGAGACTCACCCAGTCTGAGACTCACCCAATCTGAGACTAACCCAATCTGAGACTAACCCAATCTGAGACTCACCCAGTCTGTCTCGCCCAATGTCACACTCACCCAATCTGAGACTCACCCAATCTGAGACTAACCCAATCTGAGACTCACCCAATCTGAGACTAACCCAATCTGAGACTAACCCAATCTGAGACTAACCCAATCTGAGACTCACCCAGTCAGTCTCACCCAATGTCACACTCACCCAATCTGAGACTCACCCAATCTGAGACTCACCCAATCTGAGATTAACCCAATCTGAGACTCACCCAATCTGAGACTAACCCAATCTGAGACTCACCCAATCTGAGACTAACCCAATCTGAGACTAACCCAATCTGAGACTCACCCAGTCAGACTCACCCAGTCAGTCTCACCCAGTCTCAAAATCACACAGTCAGACTCACCCAGTCTGTCTCGCCCAATGTCCCACTCACCCAATGTCCCACTCACCCAATGTCCCACTCACCCAATGTCTCACTCACCAAATGTCCCACTCACCCAATGTCCCACTCACCCAATGTCCCACTCACCCAGTCTCCCACTCACCCAATCTCTTCCTCACTCACCTAATCTCGCACTCACCCAGTCTCCCACTCACCCAGTCTCAGACTCACCCAGTCTTCCACTCACCCAATCTCTCACTCTCCCAGTCTTCCACTCACCCAATCACTCACTCACCCAGTCTTCCATACACCCAATCTCTCACTCACCCAGTCTCCCACTCACCCAATTTCTCACTCACCCAGACTTCCACTCACCCAATATCCCACTCAGAAATCACAAAGCTGAATGTTCAGTAAGAAATGCTATAAAACAAAACACACACCAAAAAAAAAAACAAATTGCTCGTGCTTTGCAGGACGTTGTCATCGCCCAAAAGCTCCTATTAGCTGTCTGTGGCAATTTACAATACAAGAAAAACACGAAAATTATGTAAACAATTTCGTGCGGACATTTATTTTCGCTTTTGACATCACGCACGGGTCGTAGAACTACGCGGCACCGTGTTCTCGGAGACATCAAAAAGCTATTTGTAGGAATCGGGTCAAATCCTGTATTAAGCCTTGTACTAATGCGGCCTGAATCCATCTTTTTTCCTGTCTCGACCTCTTAATACAGGAGTGTATATGTTAACGTGCATGTATATGCATGGAGGGTATTGAGGAATTAACCCTTTTTGTACCATCCTCATTATTGTCACGTGCTCTGCCGATAGGAAAAAAAAGGGGGGGGGGGGGTTGTCATTGTTCGGCATATCACACAATCATAGCTGGTGGACAACTGGCCAGGGTGGCTACGGCGAAATATGCCAGGCAATAAATCGTGAATCATATTGTTAGTCTTCTGTGTTTAAGCTGGTGCGTAACTTTCATCATTATACCCCAAGGCATGAAGGAGGGAGGGGGGGGGGGGGGGTCTTCTGGGCACGAAAGAAGGAGTAGCCTGGCTGTTTCTACTAGAACATGAGAAGGTCAATATTTTGGCCGATCCCGTCAAGATTATGAACGTCAACTGAGAATTGGCTCGAAACAGATTCAGCCGAATGACCCATTATCAGTAACTGACATGCAAGCGGTACGCGTTGAAGATGAAGCCAGGAAAGAGCAGCTCACCAATGGTGCCTGGAGATGGGTTTCAAAAGGGAATTTAAAGTGGTGATCGACTTAATTGCACTGGGCTTTACTGAATACGGTTCGGTGTCTTTTCGCACAGCACGAACTCTGTAGATCTAGCGACGACCCCTAAGAATCTCCGAGAAATTCGTGAACCGAAAGATGAATTCCTTAAACAAACTCACGACCTTCAAAATGCGAGACAGGCGGCCTCACCTCTTGGCCACGGTGTTCACCAGACTCGTCACTCAATATGGAACTGGCCTATTAATCGTCACACCTTCATGTTCTCATTACTGAGGAGGTTGCAGCAAGCACCGACGTGCCTGGAGCACAGATAAGAACATTTTATCTGATCTGAATTAACTGAACTGACAATGTCAATCGTTGGGGAACCCTTGAGGTCACTTATATCATGTAAGAAATCTTCTTCTCCGTTCGTCCGGAATGTTGTTTTGGAATTAATTGCGCTGTGCCTGTTTACCGCACAGCTGCGATATTGGCACCTTTCCCGTACTTCTTCAGGCTGTTGTTGACCGGGTTAACCTTCCCGGTATTTAAGAAATCAATTCATATGTATTGATGATCAACACTCACAGAAGACAAAGATAAGTAGAAATCGGAGAACGTACTAAAGACACAGCGTCATCGTCTACTATGCCGATAAGCGTGGGCTATCGTGGTTCGCCGTCACAAACGATCACCAGAGTATTGGATAAAGTCTCTTGTCCCGACCATGCCTTGTTATCAAGCCGTTCAGGTTGTCAGCTTTATGCCTTCTCGTTGTCTATTCCCCATTAATGCTGCCAGTTGTTACAAGATTTTCTAGTTTATTCCTTCAAATAACCCTCGCAAAGAACAAAAATCTTGACTGTCTGTGGCTAATTTCTCTAATCAATTTAAGGCTTTTATTCATCTCTTGCAGGACTTGCTCATTGGTTTGTCCTGGTCTCGGCAAATTAAAGAATAGCAACATTAAAATCTATATAAGAATACATGTTAAGTTGACATCGTCTCGCTGAAGAAATCAGAAATCAGCAAACCTACACGATACATTGGCCGAATAAATAAGGGCTCTCATACTTAAACTTCAGATGTGCTGATGTCGAAGGAGCGGGTTCAACTCCCTACATCGGTCACTTGAAGAATAACATTTTGACTTCTCGTTCTTGACTTCGGCACGTAAATTACATTACAAGTACCTTAGAAGTCAGAATTGGATGGCGAGGGACACTGGTAACAAGGAAAGCTAACCCACACGCCAACACCAGTCCAGTTCACGCCGTAGTAGTAACAACAATTAGAAGCAGTAACACCTGTATGGAATATCCTTGAGTGAAATCGAGAGAACGAAAACTAAAGAGAAAAATCACTGACTTGTCCTGTGAAGGAGTCCCCCCCCCCCCCCCCCCCCCCCCCCCCCCTCCCTCCCAATCCCCAAACTAGCACGCAAACAAGAAGCGGATTCATCTTATGAGCAGCCCACAGATAGTTGTTGGTTGTATTCTCCAGTTGGCCATGGTTGGCCGAAGATCTCTTTATAGAGACAATGGCAACGGTCACTGACCAGCATGGTCACAGACAAAAGGAAATCGAATGACAGACTACCTTCTTTATAGATTGCCAAGAAAACTATAATAGTCAAACCTACCCGCACAATATGAAACCTACCCACACACTATAAAACCTACCCACACACTATTAAACCCACCCACACACTATTAAACCTACCCACACACTATTAAACCTACCCACACACTATTAAACCTACCCACACACACTATTAAACCTACCCACACACTATTAAACCTACCCACACACACTATAACCTACCCACACACACTATTAAACCTACCCACACACTATTAAACCTACCCACACACACTATTAAACCTACCCACACACTATTAAACCTACCCACACACTATTAAACCTACCCACACACTATTAAACCTACCCACACACTATTAAACCTACCCACACACACTATTAAACCTACCCACACACTATTAAACCTACCCACACACACACTGTTACACCTACCCACACACTATTACACCTACCCACACACTATTAAACCTACCCACACACTATTAAACCTACCCACACACTATTAAACCTACCCACACTATTAAACCTACCCACACACTATTAAACCTACCCACACACTATTAAAACTACCCACACATTATTAAACCTACCCACACACTATTAAACCTACCCACACACTATTAAACCTACCCACACACTATTAAACCCACCCACACACTATTAAACCTACCCACACACTATTAAATCTACCCACACACACTATTAAACCTACCCACACACTATTAAACCTACCCACACACTATTAAACCTACCCACACACACTGTTAAACCTACCCACACACTATTAAACCTACCCACACACTATTAAACCTACCCACACACACTATTAAACCTACCCACACACTATTAAACCTACCCACACACACTATTAAACCTACCCACACACTATTAAACCTACCCACACACTATTAAACCTACCCACACACACTATTAAACCTACCCACACACTATTAAACCTACCCACACACACTATTAAACCTACCCACACACACTATTAAACCTACCCACACACACTATTAAACCTACCCGCACACTATTAAACTTACCCACACACACTATTAAACCTACCCACACACTATTAAACCAACCCACACACTATTAAACCGACCCACACACTATTAAACCTACCCACACACTATTAAACCTACCCACACACACTATTAAACCTACCCACACACTATTAAACCTACCCACACACACTATTAAACCTACCCACACACTATTAAACCTACCCACACACACTATTAAACCTACCCATACACTATTAAACCTACCCACATACGATTAAACTCACCCACAGACTATTAAACCCACCCACACATTATTAAAGATGCCCACAGACTATTAAATCTACCCACACGCTATCAAACCCTACCCGCATACGATTAAACCTATCCAGCATGTGTCATTGAGGTACGCACACATGTTGATTCACACCGCTGCTACAGATTTCATACACTGTGGTGGGATTTTCCTTGTATAATCTATTGAATGAGACTGGCGCACTTGTACTGTCGGTGCAATGAACGTGGTTCTGTACAACCAAAACTAATCATAGAATGATAGTGAATTGTCCAGAGCTAGTTACCAGCCAAGGGTCTGAGATGTGATAACGCCATCACAATTTGTAGGTCGAGAGCAAGGCGGAATACGTTGGCAATCTTTTCCTCATTTGGCAAGCGACGAGCCCGACCATGCTCATGGCATTACCTGCACAGCTCGCTATCCACTTCTCTAGGGCGTACGTCAACCATAGAATGGTGCTGGGATGTTTCACTTCCATGCCACTTGAGCTGGCTTTGGCAGTCCGTTCAAGGTTCTGACATTCCATGTGCCAATCCTGCAGATTGTCCTGGGTGGGAGAAGGGAAGACCGCGATCCTGATTTCTGTCGGCTTCCTTCACATGGTGGCATTCTTGTTATCGGGGAAGGGCGTGTGCTAAACTTCACATTCTCCATGCTTGGAGGTGTGGGCAAGAATTTGTTGTGTGTGTCTGTGGAGGTATGTGTGTGTCGTCTATGGTGATGTGTGTGTACACGCGTCTGTCTGTGGTGTGTGTGAGTGTCTGTCTGTCTGTGGTGTGTGTGCACATAAGAGATACATACAAGAGATGTTTCAGATATAGACACATTCCGAGCGAGCGAAAGAATAAGAAGAATTATTTAAACTAAGATTTAAACTTATGACCACCAGACCAGCACACTCTGCCCTACCGCCACTTCCACTTCCGGGCTTCGGAATCAAATAAGCTGCTTGTTTCTTTGTTTTATGCTGCATACCTGAAATAGAAACTCTTTGTAAAGAATTTTAAAAAAACACCAAAATACTCCTTTTGTCATTGTCTTCGTTTTGTATTTCGAAATTGCCAATGCAGGTCGTCGCGTACTCTGGGGCGTCGTAACCACATATTTCAATTCATTCATCATGTAAATCTACCCTTCTGTCTTGCTCAACCAGTACCCCAGGCTGCCCATGCAATAATTCACCTGTGCCTAATGTGCCACCCAGTTTCATTTCATAGAAATCATGGCAATCACTACCCAGCTCTACGTTATAAAAATTAAGTAGAAGACTCACTGCATTATTCCTTAATTTCTCTTCTCATATCTGCCCGACAAGTGGGCTGATTTATCGGACACAGCATGCCAATTATTCAGAGCCTCGTTACTCAGGTAGAATCCCCTGGTCTTGTTACAGAATATTTTAATATTAGCCAATTAGGTATAATTTTCTACACGGGAACTAATTTGGTCTACTGTTTTACTTGTAGACATTTTCCCTCGTAAAAATGAAGATTCGTTTTTGTTTTTATTATGTTATCGGTGCTATAATTTTCATCGATACTATTAATATGAATATCATTAATACTGTGATATGATAATTGTTGTAAACGCGAATTTATGTTAATTGAATTTGGTTTTCACATATGCCACGATATTTTCATCATTGTCGTCGTCTCTATCTTCTCTCAAGTGCAACTATCATCATCATCATCATCATCATCATCATCATCATCATCATCATCATCATCATCATCATCATCATCATCATCATTGCTCTTGAATCATCGTCACAAATATCTGAATTAAAATCACCCCTAAAAAAATCATAGTTATGACAATGACGGTCACCATAATCTTTATCACTATGGCATTCACCATCATCGTTATCATCTTGATCGTTATCACCGTCTGCCTCCTTCTCCTTCACATCATCGCTATCATCATCGTTATCTTCATCGCCATTCTTTCATTTTGTCATTTTCGTTATCGGCATTATACTTTCCAGTGATCTTTTTCTTTTTCTGTCTGTCTGTCTGTCTGTCTGTCTGTCTGTCTGTCTGTCTGTCTGTCTGTCTGTCTGTCTGTCTGTCTGTCTGTCTCTTTCTCTCTCTCTTTCTCTTTCGCTCTTTCTATCTCTTTCTCTCTATTGCTCTCTATCTCTCTTTCGCTCTCTTTGTCTCTCTTTCCCTATTTTCTTTCTTTCTTTCTTTTTTTCTTTCTTTCATTCTTTCTTTCTTTCTTTCTTTCTTTCTTTCTTTCTTTCTTTCTTTCTTTCTTTCTTTCTTTGTTCTTTCGCTCTTTCAGGTTTATTTCTATCGCGTATTCGCATCTATAGTTATTTCTCTTCAACAATCCGATTTTTAAATGTCTCGTCTTTCTTTATTTTTTTCTAAATCCCCTGAACGGGTTTTTTTTTTGTGTGGCATTAATGCATATCTTAGTCAGCGTGACATTTCCTAAAAGAACGCGTTGTTAATCCCAACTTACTTATTTAATTTATTTATTTACGTCAAAAAATTCTTTACGATCTTATTGCGGGCCAGTACAAAAACACACTGCTGGAAGTTTGCTGGAGCTAGAAATACAACTGGATGCTTCATGCCTCATTACCTGGCCATTAGTAACATATTTCACGAAGCAAATATTTCTAAAGGTAAGTTAATTTAATAGAATGAAGTGTGTTTGTCTACTTCCTCTTCTATTCCTTATCCCACATACTGGAACACCACCATCATGTACCATGCCGATAAGCGTGGGCGGGCATGTTTCGCCATCTCACACGATCACCAGAGTCGTGCATCAGCTGTGTGTTCTTGTCTAGATTATGCATGTGACCAAGACTTCCTGATGTTCACTTCTCTGCCTTCCTCTTGTTCACTTTCTCTGTCTTGCCAGTTGTTACCAAGTTACTCGCCCTATCTGTTGTTTAGTCTTGCTGCATGTAATTTCTCTATTCAGTGTACGTTTTTCATTTGTTTCGTGTAGGCTGAAATGCTATATAGAACCAGTGTTGCTGTATGGCAGCGAATCTTGGAATGTAAATGAATAAATTAGGAAGAACTTAGAAGCAACAGAGATGTGGTTTTTGAGACGAATGATGCGAGTTCCTTGGACTGCCAGAGTAATTAACAACGATTGACTGAAAGAGGTTAATGAAACTAGAACACTATATACTACAATAAGAAAGAGACAAACAGCTTTCTTTGGTCATGTGATGGGAAGAGAGGCACTGAAGAACATCGTGACAACTGGAAAGATCGAGGGGAAGAGAGGCAGAGGCAGACCAAGGGAAATGATGCTGGACGGATTGAAATGGTTGGCATGGAGGAATATCATCAGCAGAGTTGATCCAGAACACCAAAGATCGAGATCTGTGGAGAGCCATGAACGCCTACACCAACTGGCAGGGCATTTGATGATGATGAGGACTTGCTAATTTTTTGTTTTTATTTTCTTTTATTTTTGTCAGTCCATGTTATTTGCATTTTCCTTAGAAATCAAATTTCCACTGCCATTAGATGTGTTTTTTTTTTTGATTGTCCACATTTCACAATCATACAAAAGTACAGGTTCTATATAGCACTTCAATACGCCTTTTCTCGTTTCAATTAATATCCTTTTATTGGTCAGTATGTTTTCCATCTTGCCATATCGATTCTACACTGGATCATAGGTTCTAAAATAGCTTACGCCAAGAAGTTCTGCTATTTGATATCTTCTGTGACCCCCTCTATGTCTTCCCGTATTATCTATCTCCTGTGATTGATTCAATGCCAAATAAAAAGTAGATTTGGGTAAGATATGGCACACAATAAAATGAAAAAGTATTATAAAGTAAATTTCCCTTCACTGAGCATTGGAATTGCGGACCATACCACGAAACAAAACAAATAAAACGACGACCCTAATATGGCGGTATATCGTCCTTCTGTCCAAATAGGGGGTTACATTTTACGATATATTTTCCTTTAGCACTGAATCAGGTAAGCATTGTTCCAGCTAGAAGACTGGAAACCGTTGCTGAAACCGTTGCTGCAGCGATTGATCTTGAGGACGCATACAACAGAGTACCACTGGATATTTTAATGCTTCGGCTTCTTGAACTAAACGTAAGTCCATTCCTCCTTAGTTGGATTGCTGCAGCCCTCTTCCAACGGAAAGTAGTTTTTAGATGTGGCCATTGGACTTCGGAACCAACAACAATATATCCTGGCCTACCACAGGGATCACAATTATCTCCAGTACTGTTCAACGCCTACACAGTGAGAATCACCAGTGAGCAGATCACTGGACCTGGCAGGACATTATCATATGCCGATGATGTTTTAGTGTATCGTCAGGGTAAGGATAGAGTGGAGGTTGCTGTGGAACTACAAACCGAACTCAATCGTATAAGTACTTGTTGTGATGAAGCTGGGGCAATGGTCAACCCAACAAAGGCAACAGTGACTTGGTTCTCGTTGAATAATCATATTGTCAACACTCCAACACCAACTGTAATGCTGTGTTCAGAGACGGTTAAAAGAACGCAGGCAATGAATTACCTGGGGATACGGTTTGATCGAAGCCTTGCTTATAATGTGCACATAGACCAGGTGATAACAAAGGCCAAGCGGGGTTTGGCAGCGATGCGGGTGATGGCGGCAGCAAACTGTGAGCAGCGCCATCTATGTCTTCTGTACGAGGGGCTGGCCATAAGCAGATAGAAAGGATGGAAAGGATACAGAATGAAGCTATGCGCATTATTCTTGGATGTACAAGAGATACAGCATGCAGGGCGATGCGCTACCTTCTTGATTTTCCAACCATTGAAGAGAGAATACAAGTTTGCAGGGCGCGCGCCTACCTCAGAATTAACGCAAACACACAACATCCATTGCATAGTGAAATTACGAAGGTGAAGGGCAGCAGGTTAAAAAGAGGACGGTCGTAGATGGGTCAAGCCGAAGACATTCTTCAACAGGTGTGTTCACTTGAGGACTTAGAACCTGGCGAGGAGTGGGTGCAAGTGCCAACAGACTTCTGCACATCCTTTTCAGTTTGCATCCAACTAGATAGAAAATGCAGACAAGAAAATCCGGCTGCTGTTGAGGCTGAAGTACAAGCGTTGATTTTCGAGAATTCGCTAGACGGTGACGCGGTCATCTACACAGATGGGTCGGTCGTCCGACATGTGAGAAGCTCATGGGCCTTTACAGCTCGGGCCGGAGGGAGAATTGTGAAGGAGGACTCTGGTGCTTTCACTGAAACCACAAGTAGCCTGACCATGGAAGTCATGGCAGTAAGTAAAGCAATAACATGGCTCAAGACACAGACATTCACTAGGGCTTGTTTCCTTAGCGACTCAATGAACATGGTCAAAAGGATAGAGGAGGGGTCGATCCGAAGAGAATGGTTGCTGCCTCTGGAGCGGTCTCGGCTGGCAAAGATTAGTTTCATCTTCGTGCCAGGGCATGCGGGAGTACAAGGAAATGAGCGGGCTGACAAGCTGGCAGGTGAGGCTACTGTGGAGGGCGGACGCGCCATGGACGAGGCTGACATTCTGAATGCTCTACGAGAAGTAAGACTTTTGCGAGAACCAAGTGATGACTGTGAATCTACAACAATGGCCAGACTGCGAGAGCAGCAAATTAAAAGAGGGGTGGCCAAACAAGAACACTACGCAGGAAGCCAAAGAAGATTGATAAACCAACACAGAACTGGCGTCGTTAGCCGCTACACGCTGCGGGATTTGCTGAGGAGGGGATCGAGCACTTATGGACTGAATGGTTCGATGTGCAATGAGGATGATCTGTCGACTAACTAACTAACTAACTAACTAACTAACTAACTAACTAACTAACTAACTAACTAACTAACTAACTAACTAACTAACCAGCTAGAAGACGCATGAGAGGATTAATCTAACGTTATTTGTGTGTGGGGGGGGGGGGGGGGGGGTTGAGTGGTCTCGAGGTAAGGAGTTCGCCTCGTGTGCTGGAGGTCCCGGGTTCAAGCCCAGATGAGGGCCGGGATTTTTTCACGTGGAATTCTAGTAACAAAATTTCCCCTGGTCTCTGGGTAGTGAGATCGGACGCCTGCGTGTATTGTTGCGCACGTAAAATCCTCTGGCAGTTGGAAATCGAAAAAGAGTAGCCTAACGGTGCTGCCCGGGCAAAATTTCGAGTTAAAATCTACCCAAAGTATTGCAGGATCATCGGCGGTGCTACGGAGTTCGTGCACTGAGCTGAGATTCTCCGGACTCAGCTTTGAGTGAGGAGTAGAACGGAGCACTTATGGGTTATACCCGTGTGCCGAGATGTTGATCCGTCGACTAAACTAAACTAAACTAAACTATTGTGTGTTACATCTGCGCATTAGGTATTATCATGCGTGCTCAGTCACTCAATGCAGTCGCCATCGCCAAGAACTTCTCCTCTCTCCATGTCTACAGCCATTGTGTTACTGCAGCCATTAGCGCCGATACCTTACATGTGCTGAGAGGAACGAACCATCAGTGGAATTGTCCGGAATGCTATAATTTCGATTCTTTGACATAAAGAAACCAATTGTTAGCCTCTACAAACATGGACGCATCGAAATAACACGTAACCAGATCTGTTACATATCGCCACAAGTTTTCTTCAAGTTTATACAGCAAAGGCCGAGCATTAGCGCAAATAGTATCATCAAAATAGACAAATACCAATTCGCAACAAGAGCATCTGCAAGAGCAACAAAGAAAGAAGCAATGGAGCTGTGCAGAATTCTTCAGAGAACCAGTTGGAATGTTGTCCGGCAGTCTCCAGAAGTCAATGTTGACACCCGAAGCGTTTATCTGACGCGTCGTGGGGAGATCCCTGACAGGGGTATGCGTGTATTGATGGGTAGGTTCACATCAAGTGTTTGGGGAGACGAGTCAAAGTGCTGCTTCTAGAGAAAGGTATCTGATGTTAAGTGAAGGTGGGCTGAGGAGGGGGGTGGCCTGGGTGATTGTTTCGACAAAGAGATGTGCCTGGGTTACTATTTTCTTGTAATATAAGACGACTCTTTGTGAGTAGAATTTAGAGTAGAGACAGATTTGTGTATCGGAAATAGGGGGGGGGGAGGGGGGGGGTGTTGCCTGTTCCTGAGCAAATACTGGAATCTGAATAAACACACAATATAACCAGGAAGTTCAGCGAATGGGAAAACACACTCAGATACGGGCAACGCTACGACCGAAGTCGTTATCAATGAACAAGAAAGAAAAAAGAAAAGACAAACATACTTAAATATTTTGTCATGAAGACGTTTCCTACTGTTAGTCTGTGATGTGATCGCGCCGTTACTTGATTGTAGGACAGAGAGCAGGAAGGAATAGGTGGCCAATCTTTACCTCACTTTGACTCATGACATTACCGGCGCAGTTTGCTGTCAACTTCGCTAGCCCGCCCGCCCAAAACTACTTAGCTCGGGTGTACAACGTAATATTAGGAGCGTTCATTTGAAATCCATTCGTGCCGCACCGCGCATAATTGCGTACGTTGAACAAGATCATGTCATAGTCATGTGATAAATACTGACCAATGAATAAAAGAGCACGTGCTTATCGTCCCATGATGTATAGGATCTGTTTCTGACCGTTGAGAATATGGCCGGATTGATCCAAAATCCGCCCAAAGAAGCTCAAAGAGCGGTGATTAAGTTTAATTCATTTGAAGGATGTCGACCAGTGGAAATTCATCGAAGAATGCAGGCAGCGTACGGTAACAAATGTGTGTCGAAGACAACAGTGATAGACTGGGCACGAATGTTTCGGAAAGGACGTCAGTTCACGACAGATCTTCGACGGCCGGGTCAAGCGCATACTGTTGCTTCTTCTTCTTCTTTAGCGTTCCGAGCCATTGAGGTTCTTTGCTGCAAATACAATCCGTCTCCATTCGTCTCTCTGGTGGACCTTCTCTTGCCAGTCGTTGATTCCAAGTGCTTGTAGGTCTGTACATGTATTATCTCTCCACCGCCTTCTTGGTCTACCTCGGGGTCTACGATCATTTATTTCCTGAGTGTAAGCGAGTTTTGTTTCCCTATTATCTTCCATTCTTTCTATATGCCCCAGCCATTGTAGTCTATTAGCCTTCATGATACCAGTGATTAGCGGGGACTTAAACAGATCATAAATGTCTTTGTTACTTCTTCTTTTCCACTCTCCACTTTGTGTATCCCTAATGGGTCCAAAGATGCGTCTTAAAATTTTGTTCTCAAAGGTTTGTAACAAGGCTTCGTCTCCTTTCGTTGTACTCCAGGTTTCAGAGCCATACAGCACAACTGGTCTGATCAGTGTTTTGTATATTGTGATTTTGGTGTTACGAGATAGCGCCTTTGATTTTAGTAGATGTTGTAGTGCATAGTATATCTTATTTCCAGAGTTGATTCTAGCTTGTATTTCTTCCCTTATGATGTTGGAGCAGTTGAAGATTGTACCCAGGTATTTGTATGTTTCCGTTCTTTTAATGGTCATATCATCTATTTGTATGTGGCCAGAGTTTCTAGCCATTCCGTCTCTTGAAATTACCATATATTCTGTCTTATCTTGGTTGATAACCAAGCCCCATCTGTTGGGCTTTTCCCTTTAAGTGAGTCAATATTTCCAATGTCTTTTGTTCACTTTGCCCTATAATATCTATATCATCTGCATAACCAAGCAGCTTGGATGTTCCTCCAATATCACATTCCTCCTTTACCTTCCTTACAACTTTCTCTAGAGCCAGATTGAAGAGTAGCGGCGATAGTGCATCACCCTGTTTCAAGCCAGATGTTATTTGGAAGGGGTCTGATTTCCTGCCTTTATATGTTACTATATTATAAGTATCTTCCATGCATAGTCTGGTCATGTTGATTAACTTCCTTGGTATTCCAAATTCCTGCATAGCATTCCATAGACTATTCCTATGGACACTATCATAAGCCTTTTTAAAATCCACAAAAATGTTATGGAGATCTCTTTTATATTCCCAATTTGTCTCGGCTATTTGTCGTAAGATAAATATCTGATCTATTGTTGATCTGTTTTGTCTAAAACCCGCCTGGTAGTCACCTAATATGTCTTCTGAATATGGTTTTAGTCTATTTAGTAATACTGCGGATAGTATCTTATAGCTTGTGGACAGTAGTGATATTCCTCTATAATTTCCACATTGGAACTTGTCTCCTTTCTTAAAGATAGGTATCAATAATGACTCTTTCCAGTCATGGGGTAATTCTTCTGTCCTCCAGATTTTTATTATTAGTTCGTATAGCTTTAGATGTAATGCATGGCCACCTGCCTTTATAAATTCAGCAGCAATTCCATCAGTCCCAGTTGCCTTATTGTTTTTAAGTCGTGTGATTACATATAGGATTTCTTCAAATGTAGGTTCTTCAATTTGTGGTTCGCATGTTAGAACCTCTTCCTGTGGGAAAATGTTACTTGGAGCTTCACAATTTAGTAATTCAATAAAATATTCTTTCCATGTGTTGCACATTTCATCATTGGTATTTATCATATTCCCATTTTTGTCTTTTAAACCATATATGTTTTGTTGGTGCCCTCGTTTCATTGACTTCAGTTCTTTAAAAAATTTTCTGGATTCATTTTTCTGGTGATTAGTTTCCATATCTTTGATTATATTACTCATATATTCTCGCTTCTGCTGTCTGACTATTTTTGTAGCCTCTTTACATTCATTTCTATAATGCTCTTCCTTTTGGATGTTATTGATGTCATTTAACCATACATGTCTGGCATTCTTCTTCCTAATGACAGCTTCTTCACATTTTTGATTGAACCATCTGTTCTTTCTATGCGTGGTTAACACACCGAGACATTCTTCTGCGGTAGACTGAATTGTATTCTTGATGTTCAACCAAGTTTGGTCAACGCTTTCCTCCAAAGGGTTTTGCAGAGTTTCAAGTTTACATTTTATTTCATCTGTAAATTTCTCTTTGACTGTAATGTCTTGCAGTTTTTCTCTGTTATATGTTGGGTGTAATCTTTGTAATTTAGTATAGAAAGTTCTCTTAAGTTTTATTTTAAATTTTGCTCCAACGAGGAAGTGGTCACTGTGGCACTCAGCTCCTCTATAACTTCTGACTTGCTGTATGTTTGATGCATTTCTGTTGTTAATTAAAATGTGATCTATTTGATTATAGGTTCTCTTGTCACATGATTTCCAAGTTTGTTTGTGTATATCCTTTCTTTGTAGTCTGGTACTGCTAATCTGCAGTCCTTTGGCTTCTGCCAGGTTGATGACTCTCCACCCATTATCATTTGAAGTTGTATGTAGGCTTTCCATACCAGCCACTTTTTTATTAGTTTGCTCTTTACCTATTTTTGCATTGAAGTCTCCCAGCACAATCAGGATGTCCTGTTTGGGGGTTTCTTCTATGACATCTTCCAGATCATTATAAAAGTCTTCTTTAATATCATCTTCTTTCTCTTCAGTGGGTGCATGTACATTAATCATCGTTATATTTTTCCATTTACCTTTTATTCGTAATTTACTAATCCTGTCATTAAAAGCTTTAAAGTTTAAAACGTTCCCCCATAACTCTTTTTTTATGACAAATCCTGTTCCTAATTCATGTTTATTTTGGGTGTTTCCTCCATATATTATAATCATTCCATTTTGCTCTATAGTACCCTCTCCTGGCCACCTTATTTCTTGAATTGCTGTTATATCCATTTGATATTCACCCAGCTCCCGGGTTAGTTCTTCGGCCGCTCCAGCTCGATATAGTGTCCGTACATTCCATGTTCCAAATCTCAAAAGTCCTTTAACGTTCCAAGGTCGTTGTCCAGATAAGTCAGTCCGATATCGAGGCTCATGTATTTGTTTCGTAACAAAGAGGGGTTTTTACAAAGGTGGGGATGTTAACCCCACGCTTCAACCCCCAACCTGGAGGACCAGGGTGTTTCTCTTTGTCTGTTCTCTACCCTTTGACCTGTCCGGCTTGGGAGGCCCTGCTGGTAGCTACGCTACCGCCGGCATAGCTCTCAGGGTCATTGAGAAACTCAAGCTCCCCCACCACGACAAGGTGGAAACACCATCGGGGTTGCAACATTTAAAAATAAAACATAGCCAAAATTTATGCAGCAGTACAGAAGAACCATTGTCGAAGCATACGTTCGTTAGCGAAAGAATTTTATGTGTCAGTTGGGACAATTCAAAAGGTCGTTCGTAAGAAACAGCAATATCGGAAGGTGTGTTCACAGCAGGTACCACGGATGTTGACCGACCACCAGAAAGAGGAACGTATGGGATGGTGTTTGAACCACTTGCTGCGTTACAGAGTGGAGGGTGATGCATTTCTCTTCTGCATAGTGGTAGGCGGCGCTATCTCGTAACACCAAAATCACAATATACAAAACACTGATCAGACCAGTTGTGCTGTATGGCTCTGAAACCTGGAGTACAACGAGAGGAGACGAAGCCTTGTTACAAACCTTTGAGAAAAAATTTTAAGACGCATCTTTGGACCCATTAGGGATACACAAAGTGGAGAGTGGAAAAGAAGAAGTAACAAAGACATTTATGATTTGTTTAAGTCCCCGCTAATCACTGGTATCATGAAGGCTAATAGACTACAATGGCTGGGGCATATAGAAAGAATGGAAGATAATAGGGAAACAAAACTAGCTTACACTCAGGAAATAAATGACCGTAGACCCCGAGGTAGACCAAGAAGGCGGTGGAGAGATAATACATGTACAGACCTACAAGCACTTGGAATCAACGACTGGCAAGAGAAGGTCCACCAGAGAGACGAATGGAGACAGATTGTATTTGCAGCAAAGAACCTCAATGCCTCGGAACGCTGAAGAAGAAGAAGAAGAAGATAGTGGTAGGCGATGTATCACGGTGTTACCATTTGAGCCGAGCAGCAAGGGAGAGAGAGAGAGAGAGAGAGAGAGAGAGAGAGAGAGAGAGAGAGAGAGAGAGAGAGAGAGAGAGAGCGAGCGAGAGAGCATGCAATGGAAGCATGCTGGATCACCAAAAGCCAAAAAAATTCAAGTAACAGGTTTCCGCTGGTAAGGTTTTGCTGAGCGCATTTTTTTTTTACCATGAAGGGCTATTGTTGGCCGACTTTAAAGAACCTGGTGTCAACATAAACTCTACCAACTACTTGCAAACACTAGACAAGCTGCAAAAAGCCATCAAGAATAAACGACCCAGCATGCTTTTTCGCGGTGTGATTTTGTTGCACGATAATGCTCGTCCACATGTTGCAAAGATTGTGCAAGGAGCATTAGCTTGGAAGAAGTGGGAAATTCTGCAACATCCAGCCATAGTCCTGATTTGTCACCATGTGATTTTCATTTGTTCGGACCTCTAAAGAAAGCTTATATATCAAATTAAAATTAGTTGCATAGGGGAAACTATTGTATTGATATTTTAGCTATAGTTTGATTAGGCTCATGGCAGTTACGGGAAGTTCAAATAAGACGATGTATCATCCCATGGCAATTAATCAGTTAAGTCGCGTTGTTTTAAGGAAAAACAAAGACATAGCGCGCTGTTTTCAGTAGTAACAAAGACAAACCCCGTTGTTTTCAGGAGAGAAAAAAAAGCGCGCTGTTTTCGGGAGAAACAAAGGCAAAGCGCGCTGTTTTCAGGAGAAACAAAGACCAAGCGCGCTGTTTTCAGGAGAAACAGAAATCAAGGCAGAAGGAAGTCCACGTTGTTTGTCCACCATACGTGTTGTTACTCTCTTGCTGTGAATGCTGAAAGAGATAAATGGATATACAAATGGGCGTGTCTAAGATGGGGTTTAGAAGATGGCGTTGAGAAAACATCATAAGAAGCACAGATTTATGCCATTCTATTATACCATAATAAACTAGTGGGAAGTTACAGGAAATCGTTAAATAACAAAGTTACACTGGCCGATGTGCCGATCTTTGTTGTTGTAACTTTCCCACGACACGCCCTCGTTTATTTGCAGATTGCAAGTCTCGTGTCTATCGTTGACTCTGCCTCTGTGATACAACAAAGTCACATGTTTGTACAACAGGACACGTGTAAATAACGTTCTTTCCTCTTTCATTGTCTTGACTGCCACTGCTTTTTCGTTCCTCTGTTCTCGTTTTCTTTCGCTCGTCCTTGCTTCCGTCCGTCCGTCCTTCCGTCCGTCCGTCATCTTGATTGTATGGTATGAATCACCAAACCAAGAGAAGTAGAATAGTAAAGTTTACTAGAACACGATCGCGAATTTAAAAAAAAAAAAAAGGACGCTGCGGCCAATGCCTATACTAATGCAACTACAGGAAATACTTTACATGAAAATATGTCTGTCTGTGTTGTGTGTGTGGTGGTTTGGGATAGGGTATCATGTTTTTTTTTCCCACGCTGGTTTGTCTGAATTACCAAACTTTTTAAAATATTGATTATTATTTTTTTTTGGCCGGGGTGGGGGGGGGGGGGGGGGGGGGGGGGATATATTTGCTTGTTCTTCTTTCATTCTATTACATTTTAATACTCTATTACGGATATTTACATTTCAGATGATTTGTGTAATATTCAAGTTTGATATTTGTGTGTTACTTCTACAGGAAGTATACCAGCTGGTTGTATTGTCTGTTGTTCTCTCTCAAACTGAGTTTGCAGCAACGGTCTTCAATAAAGTATTTTACAGTTATCTACATACACTCAAGATATGACAGAACATCCATGTGTAATTCACTTTTGTTGTGTATGAAAACACCCTAGAAACCATTTATGTCTTATAATTTCAGCTATGTTAACAATTTATGTGTCAGATCTTAGTCAGAAATGGCTGAGCTACCGAATGACAGTAGACGGTACTACCTGCTTTCTGTTAGCGCCGAATGTTGGATGGCACTTACCAAACCCGACACCCCATATTGTGCGAACGGCTTCGGGCGGAAGTACTCAATTGGGAGGGTACAAGCCTGATCCTGGTGCGAGGAAATGCAACTTAAAGGCAAAATGTCATGGCAGACTAGGCCCTAAGCCTTGGTTGGCAGCTGGTCTAGGATCGAAGCTCCGACAGGCGGACAATTCTGATCAGTTCGCTGATCCGGCAGCTTCTGCAGCTTGTCTTGTTCCAGATGTATTGGTGTACCTTTCCTCTGGAGTAAACTAGGCAGGCCGAGTGAGGGATCATGCTTCATGGGCAACACATGGTGTCTATAATTTAGCCCAGGCTTTGTGCTATGGAGAGGTAAAAATACTGAAGTATTGGAAAGATCTTCGTAGACTTAGATGGATATGACACGTTAAGAGGATGGATGATGGTATAATACCAAAGGACATATTTTTTGGAGAATTACAGATGGGTAAGAGATCTCAGGGTCGGCCTCTACTACGATACAAAGACGTGTGTAAGCGGGACATGATTGATACAGGCATTGATAATGCACATTTGAAGCATGTCGCCGCTGAACGTGTTCCATGGAGGGCCTCTATCAGAAATGGAATACATACAAACAAGAAAATGATTGCAGATAGGTCACACACTGAGCGTATTAGGCGTATTGGTACGTGATGGTGAAAATGACCATGTGTTCACATGCATCCATTGGACGAACATTTACAATGCGACTTGGCCTTATCAGTCACATTCGCTGCCTCCATGGGTTGTAGTTATTATGCCTTTTTGAAGCACAATGTAACAAACTATCGTCTATTAAGACGGCAAGGTGCCAATGATATCCTCTCTCCCTCTCTCTCTCTCTCTCTCTCTCTCTCTCTCTCTCTCTCTCTCTCTCTCTCTCTCTCTCTCTCTCTCTCTCTCTCTCTCTCTCTCTCTTCCAATCCCCACAGGTTTTAATTGTATGTAAGATCCTATAGACTCTGGCCTGCCGGCCCAGTAGTCGTGGGTTCTATTCGCATTCTGTGTGGATGAGAATGTTTACAGATGACTTGGGCTCCTGGGACATCATCATCATCATCACGTGAAATGGGGGTGCGCGTGGGCGGTCATGTCTCGCCATCTCACTCGATCACCAGAATCGTGGATCAGCTCAAATGTTCTTGTCTCGACCATGCCACGTGGTCAAGCCATCCAGTTATTTACTTTTCTGCCTTCCTCTTGTTCTTTTCCACTCAATCTTGCCAGTTATCACAAAATTCTCCAATTTATTTCTTCTCATAACGTGACCAATAAATTTTGACTGTCTGCGTCTAATTTTTCTAATCAGTGTACGATTTTCATTTGTTTCTTGTAAGATTCTGTCACTGGTTTTTCTGTTTATCCATGGTATTCTTTGCATTTTCTTCAGAAACCACATTTCCACAGCCGTCAGATGTTTTTCAGCTTGTTTGCTAATTGTCCAAGCTTCACATCCATGCAAAAGCACAGCTTCTATGTAGCACCTCAACACTCTTTTTCTCGTTGCAAATGACATCTTTTTATTGGTCAGTTTAAAAAAGTTAATTGATATCCTTTACGGACGTAGCATTCAACCCCAGTATTCTTTTTGTTGTTCGTGATTCATGGGCAAGTTTACGTTCAGTAGTTCGCCATTGCTTTATGAACGACCGGCACCCATACCATTTCATTAAAAAAAAACCCACCGCAGCTGTGTTTCGAACGCGGGTATGCGGAATTATGAACTGCGTCCGTAACTCCTTCGTCACGGAGCCTAAAATGCCTACCAAGCAATGTATTGGAAGGTAACAAAGGTCGGCATAGTGCTGACCCCCCCCCCCCCTCCCCCCACCCCTCCCCCCTCCACAACCCACCGAGTGCCGGCTGTTCTATTAAATATGGTTCTAGTACCATGTACCCAGTGCGACTTAAGACGTGTAAACGGATTTGCCTTCGGGAGACGCGGGTTCGTACCCTCGATATGGGATTTCTTTTCTGTCGGGGGGCAAAAGGACTCTAACCTGCACAGTTCTCGGTGACAGCATTAGCCAAGCAGCCTTAATTCCACAGGTTAACATCCCACCCCCACCTCCACCTCCCCCAAGCCTCTTTCCCTGTCCTTCAATGCAAGGTGCTATAGGCAGTAGATGGCAGTTACTAAGATCCTCTGGCTTTTAAGTTTCAATATAAAATAACACGAAGTAATGCAGCTTTACAGAAACCTGTTACAGAAAACAGGACGTTGTGGCGACTAATCTTCATCAGCAAACAAATAAGCACAACACAACATATAAACACGGAGAAGACATTACAGTGAATACTATAAGGCATAATAACTGAATGAGAAGAATGGAAAGATAACAAAAATGTAGGATACTGAAAAGAAAATGAATAAAATGAACATAATGAGCTATTGATCGCAGACTCCTAGGCCAAGGAATCTTGTTTTCTATTTGTCTTTCTGTTTGTCTTTCTGTCTTTCTATTTACCTTTGTTTGTCTTTCTATTTGTCTTTCTATTTATCTTTCTGTCTTTCTATTTGTCTTTCTGTCTTTCTATTTGTCTTTCTACTTGTCTTTCTGTCTTTCTATTTGTCTTTCTACTTGTCTTTCTATTTATCTTTCTATTTGTTTGTCTCTTTGTCTTTCTATTTGAATGTTACAAATTTCTAAGCATCTATATGGAAGATAGTATGTTATCAATATTTATTTTAAAATGGACCTTAGTTTGAATAATAGGAAGATTGAAAGAAACAGATTGTGCCTAAATGCGCAATTAAAGTAAATGAGGTTGTTGTGGGACAAGTGCAGAAATAGGATATCTAGGCACATAGATAACATCAGATGGAGATAGAGGTGGACAGCGTGAGAAGATTGTTGACAGTCTTGTGTCATGGCACAGAAGGGGGTCAACACCCGAATTGATCCATGACGACGGAGATGGCAATTTGTGGAGAGGCATGCTCGCCCTCGTCAGCCGGCAAGGCACTGGATGATGATTTTAAAATGTTGCATGTCCTTTGCAAGACGCCCCAATCAACCTCAGATTGATTTTTCAGGCAATGTTGTAATTTGTAGCCGACGTGGCCGAAAGGATAAAATCAGGATTCTTAATCTTCCGGTGCGCTGCCGAAAACACAGCGGGATCAATCCTACGCCGGTCAGTTGGGCATCATCCTTTACTTCTCGTTCTTGATCTCTCGTTCTTGACCTCTCGTTCTTGACTTCTCGTTCTCGACTTCTCGTTCTTGACCTCTCCTTCTTGACCTCTTGTTCATGACCTCTCGTTTTTGACCTTTCGTTCGTGAACTCTCGTTCTTGACATTTCGTTCGTGACCTCTCGTTCTTGACCTCTCGTTCTTGACCTTTCGTTCTTGACCTCGCGTTCTTGACCTCTCGTACTTGACGTCTCGTTCAGAAAGCAATGGCAAACTACTCACAGTAAAATTGCCTAGAACATCTCCTTGGGGTTGCGGATGATCGTAACGCTCTGCAAAGGACACGCAACATTTTGTTATGTAGTTTGCCATTGCTTTCTGAACGGGCAGTCAACGTTTAGTCCAACCGACAGGTATGTTGATCGAACCCAAACCCTGCCGGCGGCGCAGTGAAGTTAAAAATGAGCGTGGAAAACTTCTCATCAACGCCGACCTCTTACAATATATTAATGTCAGTTAATTAACATTATTTTATTATATTTCAACAGGGCCTGTTCAAACTCCGATACAGTCGCCACCAGTCCACAAAGACGGTAACCTCTTGTTACACGGTGCTTAACTGAGACGTGAGGTCCAGAATCTGACTACACGTGACTCCTAGACTACACGTGACTCCTATACTACATGTGGCTCCTAGACTACACGTGATTCCTGGACTACACGTAACTTCAATATAGTCACTACACATAACTCCAAACGTGTGACTACTCGTTGTCACGGCTGCATCATACTTAACGAAACTGGAAATTTTAGTAAATAGTTCAGCCGTTACTGTATCACCGCAGATGTACACAGCCACGTCATCTCACCGCAGATAACTACGTCACCAGTTGTTGTTGTTACGCAAGTTCCGGACAAGAATCTTCTAGATTTTGGGCCAGCATATATTATAAATACAGATTAAAAGATAAGAAAAAACGAGCATGAAGAAGCAATATTCAACACCAGATAACAGAACAAATGTTCTAATTATAATCACCAACGTATTTTCAAGGCAAAAACTGCCAACAAGACTAATTTGCCGAAGTTAGAAGTGTTTTATAAAAGAGGCTCGGCCAGCTACACGCGTGACTACCCAATATTCTTATACCGTAAAAGTGAACATCTAATCAAACCCAATATTTCGGGGGAAATAGACAAACCTTATTTATTTATTTCGTGAATTGTGCTGAAAATTGAACATTTCATAAATCACTCATCGTTACATGGATAGTTTTAAAGACTGCACAGCTTGTTACGAAATCTTTGTTTCCAGGACGTCACAATCAACCCCAGCATTAGTTGCTTTTGGTGATTTAAAAAAAAAATATGTTTTTAAATTTTTTGCCAATTCAGAAGTTTTCCTTTGCTTTCTGAACAGCCACTGCTCATAGCATTTTGAAAAATCAACGCTAAGCGATCTGCAACTGCGGTTGACTTTGAGCCCGGTATCTCGGGATTGTGAAGACAGCATTGACTGCTACCAAACCAAGGACGACGACAAGGAATGCAAAACGGAAAAGGACATTTCGTTTGTGTTTTAGAAAGACTGAAGTTGTCCATCGAACGCTTCTGTCCGTGTAGTTGTGAGAAGTTGTCCGTCTAACGTTCTATCTGTGCAGTTGAAATTCCCCAGGTGGTCTTCATTTGAGGTCACGGACAGTTATGAACGAGGGTCTTTTTCGGTGAAGGTCACATGGTTTATGTCACACTGCTGGCGGATAGCGCTTGAGAAATGTAGGAATGCAAGGTGAGTACCTAGTCTGCGTGTTTGGTGTGAGTAATGTTACTATTTTAGTTTTAACAAACGACTTATTACATAAATTCAACACCCAAAGTACATGCTAGTCAAGCTCGCAGTTTGTGGAGAAGCATGATCGCCTACACCACTTGGCCAAGCACTTGATGATGATGAAAGTAGTAAAGAACCCTGTCCACGTCTTGGGACGTATTGAATGCATAGTGCTAGACAGGGTCGCCTTGGGAGCCTAAGTAAATTTTAAAAAACAAACATACCTCCACCACAATGAGGGTTCGAACAGACGACCACTGGGTCGGTAAGCGTACGTGGTTACCACTATTCCACCATTGAATTATTACATTTTTGTCGCATTTCGTTGATATGTTGATATGAGCTTCCCAGGGCCTGACACAAGCTTATATACGCATGTCCTTTGGAAATATATCGAAAGGAATGCAAAGTAAAGTAATGTATAGTATTATAAATTAAAGTAATATCCAGTAATTTATAATAGAGTAAACTAACGTTAAGTAACATATAGTAAAGTAACGTAAAAAATAGTGTAAATTAAAATAGGGTAAAGTAACGTAGAGTAAAGGAAAATAGAGTAAAGTTAAGGTAAAGTAAAATACAGTAAAGTAACTTAAAGTAAAACAGAGTAAAGTAACGTAAAGTAAAATATAATAAAATAACGTAAAGTAACATAAAGTAACGTAAAGTACAATAAAGTAAAGTAAAATAGAGTAAAGTAAAATAAATAAATAAAGTAATGCAAAGTAAAATAGAGTAAAGTAACGCAAAGTAAAACAGAGTACAGTAAAGTAAAATAGAGCAAGGTAAAATCAAGTTACATAAAGTAAAAGAGAGTAAAGTAACGGAAAGTAAAATAACGTAACCTAAAGTAAAATAGAGTAAGGTAAAATAGAATGAAGACACTTAAAGTAAAATAGAGTAAAGTTTAAAAAAAAAAAGTTAACTAAGTGAAATAGAGTAAAGTAACGTAAAGTAAAATAGAGTAAAGTAACGTCAAATAAAATAGAGTAAATTAACGTAAAGTAAAATGGAGTAAAGTAACGTAAAGTAAAATAGAGTAAAGCAACGTTAAGTAAAATAAAGTAACGTTAAGTAAAGTAGAATAAAGTAAAATAGAATGAAGTAAAGTAGAGTAAAATAAAGTAATGTCAAGCAAAATAGAGTTAAGTAATTTCGTTTTCATGCCATGACGTGTATTTGGTATATATCTTTAACTCGTGAAATAATAAAGAACACACGAAAGGACAAAAACCAATATATACAAGATTACTGTAATAGAATAGAGCACTATCATAAGACTGGAAGAGATTACGAAATGTTCAAGGAAATGAAGTTATTGACAAGAAATGTTCAACCTCAATTAAATTTTATCTGTGACAAGTTGTGAGACATCTTAACAGAATCTAGACAAATTCTAGAAAGATGGCAGGAATACTGCAGCGGAATATATATGAATGACTGTGAGGATATGCATGAGATAGATAGACTAATGACAGCACAGACAGAACTTGAAGCCTCATTAGATGAAATTGCATGGGCAATAAAGAACCTGAAGATTGGTAAATCACCAGGATGTGATGAGATACCAGCTGAACTAGTTAAAGCGGGAGGGGATGAAAGCATACAAATCTATCATACATTATGTAAAAAGATATGGACATATTGTATATGATCAAAAGATTGAAGATAATTATCTTCATTCCAATACAAAAAGGGCAACCTGAAATTATGCACCAACTGTAGAACTTGCCCTGATCAGTCATGCAAGTAAAATTCTGCTACAAATCATAATGGGAAGGCTTCGTAAGAAAATGGAAGAAGAGATTAGCGTGGTTCAAGCTGAATGTAGAAAAGGAACAAGAGATCACATACTCAACATTCAAGCTGGATTTAGAAAAGGAACAAGATATCACATACTCAACATTTTTTTTTTATAGTAAACCTATTCTCGTGTTTTGTGGATTATTCAAAGATACAACATCAGAAACTTTGTGAAATCACGTCTAGTACAACTCATAAAAATGCTCTATCTAGACCAAAGAGGAGCAGCGGTTAGAATAGATGGCGAGACATCTGATTGGTTTGGTATCAAGCAAGGAGTCCGTCAGGGTTGTGTACTGTCCCCCTATTTGTTTAATTAACCTGTATACCGAAAGTGTAATGAGATATGTCAGAGGTGATATAAACAGGGAGTTATGTGATGCCCTAAATATCGGTGGTCATGAAATACCAGAGATTCCGTATGCTGATGATACAGTATTACTATCCACATCACAGAATGGTATAGAACAACTAAAAATCTCAACCTAAAAGAATAGCGAAAATCACAGTCTATATCTTAACATAGTAAAAATAAAGATAATACATAAAGATCAAACTATTATGGAGAAAGAAATATATGTTAATGAGGAACAATTGGAGATGGTGGAACATTTCCAATATCTTGGGTCATTAATTACCAACAATGGTGACACAATGCAGGAAATTAAAAGAAGAATATCTATTGCTCTTCAAAAACTAAAACAACTGAATAAATTATTGAGGGGGGCAGATAGAACTACACAGATCAGATTATTAAGAGCATGCATCTTTCCCATTGCAATTTACACCTGTGAAACCTGGACACTTACTAAACAAGCTGAGCAGCCCATAAATGCCTTTAAATATAAATGTTATAGACGTGTTCTATGAATATCTTGGATACAGAAAAGAATAAATGAATCCATACGATACAATCTGAATATTGAGGAAGGTTTGCTACTAAAGACGATAAAACAACGAAAAGTGAAATATGTTGGTCACTTAAAATGTCATGAAAGTTTGGAGAGAACAGTCATGGAGGGGTATTTGCCCGGAAGAGAGGAAGAGAAGGCCAAAGAGAAGATGGATGCAGGATGTGGCAAAAGATCTCCAGATGGGTGTATCGGACGAGGGACATCTTGCTTATGACGACCGAGAAGTTTTCGGGACGTTTGTTATGGGAGCGAGGTTCTGTCAGGGACATGCTACTGAATGAATGCATGAATGACCAATGTTTTCTGAACGATCAACACTCATAGTATCAAAATCAACGCAAAGTGATCTGCTTTGAAATCCATCCATCCATCATCAGTATCGACGACGACGAGTTTTCATTACACGTGTATATCTCAAAACATGCTGTCTCCATCATTAGACCACACAAGGAAATCGCAGCACGGAACACTAACTTTGTTAGTAGACTGTAATGTTGAATTTGAGCCATTTCCAACTTTTGTGGATTATTAAATTTGTTCAACCTGTATGTCTTTATATCTTAGTTCATGACTTCGTCAGTGGAAAGTGTAATATTTTAATATTCTGATACAAATGGTCTTCCATATTCTTGGAGAAGCTTTCTGTGATTGGATTTAGAGTGCAGCTGAACAGACGTAGTATCAAAAGTAAGTATTCTGGGCATTACTCAAAAGCTCAGAGGAAAAGCCAGGTGAACATTTAATCAAATTTCTACTGGAAAAATCAGCACAGGAACTTTTCGGTGGCTTTTGAATAGGGGGCGGAAAATGTATGGGGGGGGGGGGGGGGGGTATCCCGAGTGCAGTGATGTCGATTCTTACATTATTACATATTCTGGGAACTAATCATATAATTTCTTAGAAATAAATCAACTTTGACACGACTACATAAGAAATATACGAGAGTTACTCAATTAATTTTTTTACGAAGGCTGTTGTCCAAAGGTACATTATATCATTTGTAATTGCTCTTGTCAAGCTTACCAATTTGTGTTCGATGATTCATACTATTTTCGGAGATTATTAAAACAGCAGAAGGAAGATGTATTAATGAAGTTACATGTAGAATCATCATCAAGTGCCATGTCAGCTCGCGTAGGCGTTCATGACTCCCCACAGATCTCGATCTTTGGTTTTCTGAATCAACTCTGCTGATGATATTGCCCCATGCTTCCTACTCAATCCAACCAGCATCATTTCTCTTGGTCTGCTTTTCTTTCCCTTGATGTTTCCAGTTGTCCCAATGTTCACCAATGCCTCTTCTCATCATCTCATAAATGTAGAATAGCCCACACACAGGCAGCGGTTCACAAGATGGAGACTATTCTCTGCAATTTATCTCCAGTTTAGGAATAACATTTTTAATAATTATAAGTGAATCCTGATATATGGAAGCGAATCATTGACAATTAGCAAGCAAGTGATGAATTATGTAGAGGTTGCAGAGATGTGGTTTTATAGATAACACAGTGGATGGATAGAAAGGCAATGAAGTTATTTTGAAAGAAACTGACTCGCAAAGAAAACTATTTAATCACTTCAGAAGGGCTATGTCACGGGAAGAGGAGAGCTAGAGTATGTAGTCAAACGGGAAAGCAATAGCAAACTAATGAATGCAAACTTGCCAAGAAATCACACACAGCCAAAACATTCTGGAGCTGACTGCTGCGTCCTGTAAAGGATATGCAACTAACCTTTAACTTTCCCTTTAATTCGGAGCTTGTTTAATCCCACTCTGGCTTTACGAAAAGTAGGGTCAAAACAACCCCAAAAAGATCTCTTAAGATGTGAAAACCCCAACTATCACTAGGTGTTGGCATCATTCTCACACGGCGCTGACTCCTGGAGCCATGTCGGTTATCTGACTCCGGACCACTTGTAGTGGTTGTCAACAGTAGCCTTGCTCTTTGTTAACAGAGGACAGTTGTGGTTCCTTGGTACTCAGATTACTTCCCCTGTCTCACAATGGCGTCTGACCTCTTACCCTGTTCAATTTCCGGGTTTCATTCTGTACATATGGAGTTTTTTTTTTTTTTAGACCTTCCTTTTCCTTTTTTTTTTGGGGGGGGGGGGGCGGGGGGGAGGGTTATACCGTCTGCCTGCTTGTCTGTCTATCTGTCTATATTTATATCTCTCTTTATCTCTATCCGTCGTTCTATCTCTTTCTATCTCCCGGTATATCTGTTTCTCTGTCTGCTTGCATATCTGTTTCTATCCGTCCATACGTACGTTCGCTCGCTCGGCCGTCTGTCTGTTGGTTGGTCAGTCTGAAGCTGTATATATTACAAAATCGGAGCACCACTTATGGACATATGAAAGTCAAGGGGAAACAACTGCAACAATTCGGAAGATGTTGACCTAGATAACACGCTTACATAAATAGACACACATAGTATTGATTATGTGGTTGTTTCGGGATTTGAAATTTAAATATTGAGCACAACCCACTACTGGCAATGCCGATCGCATTCTATTATGAACCTAAGGCCTATCCACGTCAATATGGAAGCACTATACTTGAGTTTCGCCCTCATTTGAGCTCATCAGTAGTGCATATCCCTGACCGGGACTGTTTCCGGATCCGGTCAGGGATATGCACTACTGATGAGCTCAAATGAGGGCGAAACTCGAGTATAGTGCTTCCATATTGACGTGGATAGGCCTTAGGTTCATAACAGAATGCGATCGGCATTGCCAGTAGTGGGTTGTACACATAGTATTATTTGGCGCTCACAGAAGAAGAAGAAAGAAATAGAGACTAGAAGACGCACTAGACAACATAAAATTTGAAAGCTATAATAGTTACCGACCGGGATCGAACCTGTCGCCTCCAAATGACGACGGCGCCTCGCTGCAGGAACAAGTGTACTTCGACGCACGACCAACTAGACGTCATTTGGAGGCGACAGGTTTGATCCCGGTCGGTAACTATTATAGCTTTCAAATTTTATGTTGTCTAGTGCGTCTTCTAATCTCTATTTCCTTCTTCTTCTTCTGTGATCGCCAAATAATACTATGTGTGTCTATTTATGTAATCGTCTTAATGGCCTCAACGGTTCTCCCCATTTATTTCTTGTGCTTAAATATCACGGGTCTAGAAGCGTCTGGTCTGGTGCTGCTTTTGTGTGACGGTGTGTCCCATGCTCAGTCTTCGTAGACTTAGATGGGTATGATACGTTAGGGGGATGGATGACGGTAGAATACCAAAGGACATCTTTTTTGGTGAATTACAGATGGGTAGGAGATTTAAGGGTCGGCCTCTACTACGATACAAAGATGTGTGTAATCTGAACATGATTGATATATGTATTGATAATGCACATTGGGAGCAAGTCACCGCTGAACGTGTTGCTAGGAGGGCAAATATCAGAAATGGAATAAAGACAAAGGAGAAAATGATTGCAGATAAAGCACACACAGAGAGTGAGAGACGTAAGATGGTGCATGATGGTGGAAATGACCATGTGTTCACATGCATCCACTGTGGACGAACATTTACAGCGCGGATTGACCTTTTCAGCCACATTCCCCACCGCCATGGGTTGTAGTTATTATGCCTTTTTGAAGCACAGTGTACCAAACTATTGTGAAAGGTGCCAATATAGAAAACGGGACACCTACAATGGATGCCACGTACCACGTATTGCAAACGATCATCGCATCAGCAGCAGCAGACAATTATGGCGGCACAGGTTAGAAGGCTGTAGAAGACATGATAACCAAACGCTATGTGGCATGGACTAAGAAAACATTTGAACAGCGCGCCAGTAAGCGATCAACACAACACATCTGGTATTCCATGGTTTGTTGACTGCAGTCAGAAGGTTTGAAATACTGTGGACGGTCAACATATCATTAAAATATTGTGAAAGATCAATGTATTGAAGCATCGGACGTCAATAGTCCGTTTTGTTTTTTAATCCGCTCGCTTTGAACAAGAGCATAGTCCCCGCTAGATTGATTTTTGCGTGTGGAAAAGCTTTTCCTATTACCCGTGTCCATCGCCACCAGGCGAACCCTCTGCGACATCTGGGTTACTTGTAATTTACTTACCCAAGGACGATAAGTCAACATTTCAGTCCAACTGACCGGTGCAGGGTTTGAACCCGCTGCTTGTGATCCGTGTAATGGTTATGGAGGTAATGTGTGGCTTTGTGTGTATCCTACAGGCGTGGCGACATCTCTAGCGTTGGTCACTATGTTGTTGGTTCATACACGGTCACTGGAGACAGGTATAGACAAAGGTAAGTCCGACCTTTTTATCTACCTTTTCAGAGACAGACAGACAGACAGACAGACAGACAGACAGGCAGGCAGGCAGGCAGGCAGGCAGGCAGGCAGGCAGGCAGGCAGGCAGGCAGGCAGGCAGGCAGGCAGGCAGGCAGACAGACAGACAGACAGACAGACAGACAGACAGACAGACAGACAGACATAGTCATGTGAAATGAATTCTTCAGAGAGGAGACAGGGAAATCATATAGGTTACTTTTGCTATGCCGATTCTTGGTCCAACAGAAGCAACAATAACAGTAGCAACAACTGCAATAATAACAGCATCAATAATAAAAGCAATACAAACAATAGCAGCAGAAAAAGCAGAAGCAACAATAGCAATAACAGCAAAAGCATAAAAAACAGCAGCAGTAACAACAGCAACAATAATAATAACGGCAGCGGCAACAGCATCTTTCGTCAGATCTTATACACATTGTCTAGTACAGTGGTTCTCAACCGGCGGCGGGTGGGGGGGGGGGGGGGATTTTAGGGTTTCCAGTGGGGGGGGGGGGGAGGGAATTAAGACCACAGATTGGCAGACTCAAAATGGGCACAATTAAGGCAAAGGATCCTATTAAGGACAATTCTGTGACATTTTAACCGTTTGTTTATTGTAATATGATTAATTTTGTGTGTTAATTAAATATTGTGAATATTAAAAAATGCACCTTTTGAGGCTGACAATTTTTGAAAAGGGGTAATTCTTTTTCATTCGTTCGCTGGAAAGGGGGGAATGACATTCTGACATATGGTGAAAGGGTGCATGGGCCAAAAACAATGGAGAGCCACTGGTCTACTAGCTTGTCGTTTACAGAACTCTGACCGCCCCGACCCGCCCCTCAGCCTCTTCCCGGTCACATCCAATGGCAAGCTAGATGCCCTACCACTGTTGCCGTCATGTATCAATCACCTCCTGTACAGCTCCACATTGTGGCTGACCTCTTTGTCACGTGGCAAACCACATGACCCTCTTATCGCCGAAGAGTGCATTGGGCATATGGTGCTAAGCCCATATATTTATAGACCAACCGGCATTCGGTGGCTGATGTGGTCTGTATCAGGCTGGAGACTTTAACTTCCCACGACATTATGGAATTGAATTGAACTGAATTGAATTGAACTTTTTAAATACTGCAAAAATAACATGTGGAACCACGAAAAAACGCGAAACACGGATAAAGAAAATAACAAGTTGGTGGAACGCAGAAGTAAAGAAAGCGGTAAAAGAAAAAAAGGAAAAATATAAAAAGTGGTTGAAGAGCAAACAGGAATGTGATTACAGAGAATATAGAATAGCGAGAAGACATGTGAGTAGAATAGTAAAGAGGCAAAAACAAAAAGACTGGAAAGAGTATGGAGAAACCCTAAATAAAAACTACAAGGAGGCAACTAGAAACTTCTACAAAAGATAAGTGCAATGCGAACCAGAGGAGAACCCTTTGACCCAACTGAAATAATTAACAGCGAAAATGGAGAACCAATAAGTGAACAAAAACAAATCCTAATAAGATGGAAGCAGTATTTCGAACAACTTCTCAACATCCCATCAGATGTCACAGGAATTCAAGAGACCTACACAGATGCCACCGAAGAACTAGAACCAGACATACTAAAAGAAGAAATTATAGAAGCCATCAGATTAGCCCCATTGAACAAATCACCGGGACAGGATGAAATACCAAATGAACTAATTAAAGCAGCAAGAGAAGTAGGAACAGCTTGGCTACATAGACTATTCAACCATGTTTGGGCAGAACAACAGACACCACGAGACTGGGGAAACGCCATAATTATCCCAATTTGGAAAAACAAAGGCAGCAAAAGAGACTGCACACAATACAGAGGTATTTCACTGTTGAGTCATACTGGAAAAATATTTTGCAAAATTTTTGAAAAAAGATTACGAACTACTTTAGAACCCCAGCTAAGCGAAACGCAACTTGGATTTAGGAAAAACAAAGGATGCACAGATGCCATTTTTGCTCTTAGACAACTTATAGACAAATCAACCGAATTCAATGAAACACTCTACTTAGCCTTTGTTGACCAAGAAAAGGCATTCGATAGGGTAGATAGAAACAAGCTGTGGGAAATCCTTAAACAATATGGAGTGAGTAGTAGACACCTTGCAGTCTTGACAGACCAAAGTATGTGAGTGGAATGTGGCCAATATTCCATCACAATGTCTGGGCAGAGCTTCAGAGATCATGTGATGCCCAAACGACATGATCCCTCCCTCGGCCTAGTCTTGTGTATTCCAGAGGAATGGGTAACCAATACGTCTGGCACAAGGTAGGCTGCAGACGCTGGCGGCTCAGCGTCAATCCACCGAGACCTCACCACCACGAGCCGGTGGCGAGTTATGGCCAGACCCTGACACCCAAGGGACCCGGCTTAGAGGCGTTCAGCCATGTCCCACAGGTGAGGGCCTTGTACGTGCCCGGACCATGAGGGCGCGCACTTCTGTCATCACAAGTGTCCGGACCTGTGGAAAGCGTGCACTATCGTCAGACTCCCCGCCTGACTTATAGCGGTCCCCGCGACCAGCGGGAACAGGCCCGCCATAGCTACCGCAGGAGATATTTCCTGTCTATTTGCAAGCAAATCTCCCATACTTCCACTGTGCGGATCTCGTGACCAGCGAGAATAGGCCCGCCGGAGATTATGCTCGTCTGCTGCGAACAAATCTCTACCGAGAGACTGAATAAGTAAAGAAACGATGGGGTGAGTACACATCTAACAAACCTATGTAGAAGTTTATACAACAACAGTGAATGCATAGTGAGAGCAACTGGAGGACACTCAGAACCCTTCACCATAAGATCTGGAGTACGACAAGGTTGTGTCCTGTCCCCTCTCTTGTTCATAACATATATAGACAACATATGTAAAGAAACCAGCCAAGCAGAGACAGCAAGAATACCGCATGACGAGAACACAGAAGAAGAACCATCTGCAAATCTAAACATTAGAGAACTCCTGTTTGCGGACGACCAAGCACTAATAGCAAAATCAGAAGCTGAATTACAAGACCACATGAATAGTCTAAACGAAATGTGTAGGGAACATAACAAAAAAATTAGCACAAGCAAAACAGAGGTAATGACTATAACTAAAGAAGAACAAACAACAGCAATTCACCTAAACGAACATCCCTTGAAACAAGTAAAGAGTTTCAAGTACCTAGGAAGTATAATATCATCAAATGGCAGATCAGAAGACGAGATCGAAAATAGGTGCAATAAGGCAAATCAACTCATTGGACAAATGGCACCAATACTAAAGAACAAACATGTATCAATAACTACTAAGAAAGCACTTTACAACACAATCTTCCTACCAACTCTGTGCTACCAATGCCAAACCTGGACAATGACAGAAAAAGAGAAAAGAAAAATCACAACAACAGAAATGAGGTTCCTGAGAAGAATACTCAACGTATCAAGAAGAGATAAGATCAGAAATGAAGAAATCAGGACTAAAGTTGGGGTTAAAGCAGCACTAGATTTTATTAGAAAGCAGCAAGTCAAATGGTTTGGCCATGCAAGTAGGTTACCAGTCAACAGCATACCACAACAAGCAATGATGTACCGACCAGATGGAATCAGAGGAAGAAGCCGACCACGTAAACTTTGGACGGAGGGAATAGCAGAATCCATGGGAATGTCGATATATGAAGCCCATAATCGGGCACTCTCACGAAGTTTATACTTCACCTCGACACCGCAAGGTACAAGAGGAACATGATGAGATGAGATGAGATGAATTGAACTTTATTTTAAAAGGGTAACAAATTGGGCACGTTGGCCTGTCTTACATTCTGCCCTTACAATCACTCATCTTTCATTCTTCAACAGTGCATGATACATTCACATAGGAAAACAAAACATTGTCAAATGAATGTTGTAAGCATAAACAATGCATTAATGGGACCAATGTGTAGCTGGCTTGATTTTGGAGCTTGGTCACATGGCATAATCGAAATAACAAAACAGCTGATCCACGACTCTGGTGATCGTGTGAGATGGCGAAACGTGACCCACCACGCTTATCGACATGACACTTGATGATGAGCCTAGAAGCCCAGGACTATTTAAAATACGCCTCGATGCGAATTTGATTCCATGACCATCGGACTGACGTCACAATATAGAGAGACGGAAAATAGATAAGCTATGCCATCCTATGCAATAGAGATGTGGTTCCTGAGACGAATGTTTTTGGTATTCCTTGGACTGCTATGGTAACTAACGACGACTGCATGTAAGAGACTAATGACACTAGAACAATATATACAACAACAAGAAAGAGACAAACAGCTTTCTTTGGTCGTATGATGAGAAGAGTGTTGTTGGAGAATATCGTGACGACTGGAAAGATCAAAGGGAAGAGAGGCAGAGGCCGACCAAGAGAAATGATGCTGGATGGATTGAGACGGTGCCATGGAGGAATATCATCAACAGAGTTGATCCAGAACACCAAAGACCGAAATATGTGGAGAAACATAAACACCTACGCCAGCTGGCTGTACAATTGATGATGATGATGATGATGATGATGATGATGATGATGATGATGATGATGATGATGATGATGATGATGATGATGATGATGATGATGATGCAACGAAGACTGAAGTAAATCACTTTTGATTTTGCTGTTATTACTATCTCCTGTATTGACAGGCTTATGTGAACTTTTATGTGTATGAGTTATAAATCTGGGAACATTTTATTTTCCAGGAACTCTCGAGTGCTCGCGGGAGAAAGGAAATGATATACTGTATGCCGAGAAAGGCGATCATGGATACATCGTGTCCGGTGGATATCCCGGGAACTACAGGTAGAACATTTTAACATTTTTTCATATTGTTAATGCTGTGAGAAAAGTTCTATGTTCACTTTGTCATTAACATCTATTAGTCCACCAGTCTGGTACCCACGTGCTAAATGACGTAGCGGGAGACCAAACAACACACAGAACAGAATAACAGATAGAGATGAATGGTACAGGGAGGACATGGCGGCGGCTGCAGCAGGACAGAGATGAATGGTACAGGGAGGAGATGGCGGCGGCTGCAGCAGGACAGAGATGAATGGTACAGGGGGGTCATGGAGGCGGCTGCAGGAGGACAGAGATGAATGGTACATGGAGGACATGGCGGCGGCTGCAGGAGGACAGAGATGAATGGTACAGGGAGGACATGGCGGCGGCTGCAGCAGGACAGAGATGAATGGTACAGGGAGGACATGGCGGCGGCTGCAGGAGGACAGAGATGAATGGTACAGGGAGGACATGGCGACGGCTGCAGCAGGACAGAGATGAATGGTACAGGGAGGACATGGCGGCGGCTGCAGGAGGACAGAGATGAATGGTACAGGGGGGACATGGCGGCGGCTGCAGGAGGACAGAGATGAATGGTACAGGGGGGACATGGAGGCGGCTGCAGGAGGACAGAGATGAATGTTACAGGGGGGACATGGAGGCGGCTGCAGGAGGACAGAGATGAATGGTACAGAGAGGACTTGGAGGCGGCCGCAGGAGGACAGAGATGAACGGTACAGGGAGGAGATGGAGGCGGTTGCAGGAGGACAGAGATGAATGGTACAGGGAGGACATGGAGGCGGTTGCAGGAGGACAGAGATGAATGGTACAGGGAGGACATGGAGGCGGCTGCAGGAGGTCAGAGATGAATGGTACAGGGGGAGTCATGGAGGCGGCTGCAGTAGGACATAGATGAATGGTACAGGGAGGACATGGAGGCGGCTGCAGGAGGACAGAAATGAATGGTACAGGGGGGTAATGGAGGCTGCTGCAGGAGGACAGAAATGAATGGTACAGGGAGGACATGGAGGTGGCTGCAGGAGGTCAGAGATGAATGGTACATGGGAGTCATGGAGGCGGCTGCAGGAGGACAGAAATGAATGGTACAGGGGGGTAATGGAGGCGGCTGCTGCAGGAGGACAGAAATGATTGGTACAGGGAGGACATGGAGGCGGCTGCAGGAGGACAAAGATGAATGGTACAGGGAGGACATGGAGGCGACTGCAGGAGGACAGAGATGAATGGTACAGGGAGGACATGGAGGCGACTGCAGGAGGTAGTGAAAGAGAGGACGGCTTAGAGTGTGTTGCTTGAGGGAGTATGCCCTAATGTTAAGACACATGTCTAGATCACAATAAAGGACAGAATAGGAAGACACATGTCTAGATCACAATAAAGAACAGAATAGGAAGACATATGTCTAGACCATAATAAATGACAGAACAGGAAGACACATGTCTAGACCACAATATGGCAGCTTTTAACAGCAGCTAATTAACCTTTCGATATATTGTTGTTGCTGTCGTTGTAATAGTTGTTGTCGTGGTAACAGTTGTTGTTAAAGATGACATAGTTTATTGCCAAGATATTAGAGTTTGTCAAATACATCTTTCTCTGCGTTCCTCTGCAACTCTTCTCTCTTGCCCAATGTTATCCCCACACAACTTTGGTCTGTCAATTCTAACTCTTATGTTGATATCCCACACCTGTCGCTGGTGTTCTGGTAGTTTTCATCTATGATCTTGTAGCACTGCACCGCTCTAAAGCTCAGCGTTTGTTTGAGTCTCTGCTCAAGATATTCTTGTAGCACTGCACCGCTCTAAAGCTCAGCGTTTGTTTGAGTCTCTGCTCAAGATATTCTTGTAGCACTGCACCGCTCTAAAGCTCAACGTTTGTTTGAGTCTCTGCTCAAGATATTCTTGTAGCACTGCACCGCTCTAAAGCTCAGCGTTTGTTTGAGTCTCTGCTCAAGATATTCTTGTAGCACTGCACCGCTCTAAAGCTCAACGTTTGTTTGAGTCTCTGCTCAAGATATTCTTGTAGCACTGCAACTCTCTAAAGCTCAACGTTTGTTTGAGTCTCTGCTCAAGATATTCTTGTAGCACTGCAACTCTCTAAAGCTCAACGTTTGTTTGAGTCTCTGCTCAAGATATTCTTGTAGCACTGCAACTCTCTAAAGCTCAGCGTTTGTTTGAGTCTCTGCTCAAGATATTCTTGTAGCACTGCAACTCTCTAAAGCTCAGCGTTTGTTTGAGTCTCTGCTCAAGATATTCTTGTAGCACTGCAACTCTCTAAAGCTCAGCGTTTGTTTGAGTCTCTGCTCAAGATATTCTTGTAGCACTGCAACTCTCTAAAGCTCAACGTTTGTTTGAGTCTCTGCTCAAGATATTCTTGTAGCACTGCAACTCTCTAAAGCTCAGCGTTTGTTTGAGTCTCTGCTCAAGATATTCTTGTAGCACTGCAACTCTCTAAAGCTCAGCGTTTGTTTGAGTCTCTGCTCAAGATATTCTTGTAGCACTGCACCGCTCTAAAGCTCAACGTTTGTTTGAGTCTCTGCTCAAGATATTCTTGTAGCACTGCACCGCTCTAAAGCTCAACGTTTGTTTGAGTCTCTGCTCAAGATATTCTTGTAGCACTGCACCGCTCTAAAGCTCAACGTTTGTTTGAGTCTCTGCTCAAGATATTCTTGTAGCACTGCACCGCTCTAAAGCTCAACGTTTGTTTGAGTCTCTGCTCAAGATATTCTTGTAGCACTGCACCGCTCTAAAGCTCAACGTTTGTTTGAGTCTCTGCTCAAGATATTCTTGTAGCACTGCACCGCTCTAAAGCTCAACGTTTGTTTGAGTCTCTGCTCAAGAAATTCTTGTAGCACTGCACCGCTCTAAAGCTCAACGTTTGTTTGAGTCTCTGCTCAAGATATTCTTGTAGCACTGCACCGCTCTAAAGCTCAACGTTTGTTTGAGTCTCTGCTCAAGATATTCTTGTAGCACTGCACCGCTCTAAAGCTCAACGTTTGTTTGAGTCTCTGCTCAAGATATTCTTGTAGCACTGCACCGCTCTAAAGCTCAACGTTTGTTTGAGTCTCTGCTCAAGATATTCTTGTAGCACTGCACCGCTCTAAAGCTCAACGTTTGTTTGAGTCTCTGCTCAAGATATTCTTGTAGCACTGCACCGCTCTAAAGCTCAACGTTTGTTTGAGTCTCTGCTCAAGATATTCTTGTAGCACTGCACCGCTCTAAAGCTCAACGTTTGTTTGAGTCTCTGCTCAAGATATTCTTGTAGCACTGCAACTCTCTAAAGCTCAGCGTTTGTTTGAGTCTCTGCTCAAGATATGCTTCACCAAATACACGTCGCATGTCCTTTGCAATGCTTTGCGATCAACTTCGACACCAAAATGACTTACTAGGCAGTACAGGATGTAGACTTATCTTTATGTAGACTCATCCTAATGTTGGCTTGTCTAAAGATAAACTTATCTTAATGTTGACATATCTAAAGGTAAACTCAGTTTAATGTTGATTATCTAAAAGTAAACTCATTAACCGGTCTCCGTGGCTAAGGTCTTTTGGACGCGATTCGTGAGCCCGCTTGCCTGCGTTCGAAACATAGCTGCGACCGATTTGGCAGCAGACCGTATCGTGCTGGATTTTAACGTGTTAATATGGGAGCCGGTCGTTCATAAAACAATGGCAAACTACTGAACGTAAACTTGCCAAGACATCAGCAAAAACAGTAAAACGCTGGTATTGACAGTGATATCCAGTAAGTAGGATATGCTAAAACATAAATAATTTATTAAAAAAAAAAAAATCAATTTAATATTGACGTATCTAATTCCAGATGTGTCAGTGTCTTGAGATGTTTTTGTTATTTTTGTTTGCCGATAGACGAAGCCGTGCTACAAACCTTTGAGAACAAAGTTTTAAGACGCATCTTTGGACCCATTAGGGATACACAAAGTGGAGAGTGGAAAAGAAAAAGTAACAAAGACATTTATGATCTGTTTAAGTCCCCGCTAATCACCGGTATCATGAAGGCTAATAGACTACAATGGCTGGGGTATATAGAAAGAATGGAAGATAATAGGGAAACAAAACTCGCTTACACTCAGGAAATAAATGACCGTAGACCCCGAGGCAGACCAAGAAGACGGTGGAGAGATAATATATATATATACAAACCTACAAGACTTGGAATCAACGACTGGCAAGAGAAGGTCAACCAGAGAGACGAATGGAGACGGATTGTATCTGCAGCAAAGAACCTCAATGACTCGGAACGCTGAAGAAGAAGAAGAAGAAGAAGAAGAAGAAGAAGAAGAAGAAGAAGAAGAAGAAGAAGAAGAAGAAGAAGAAGAAGAAGAAGATAAAGGCTTCTTGCCGCAGTATCATCCGCTGTCTGTGATCGTTATTATTATTATTATTATTATTATTTTGCGTTCGCTCGCTTTGAATTCATAGTCCATACGCGTACTACTACTTCCAGTGCAGAGAACTGATTTGTGAGTCTTGATCAGCTTTCCCTATTACCAGTGTCCATCTCCATCAGGCGAACCCACTCCGACTTCTGAAGTATCGTACTCTTATAAAACTACCGCTCTCTACTCCTTGTTTTTCCCCGCCATTACAGTACAGAAGAACAGGCTACACAACATTTTAGTAAACATATTTTTACACTCGTAATATATTTGTCCTTTCATGACTTTTAATAACGAATATTTCCTTTTTCAATCAAATATTTCAAAGAATAATTGACATAATACAAATTCCCATAAATGATCATAAAAATAAATCTGATTGTTTAAACAAATTGATGTCCCGTAAGATCAAGTAACGAGACCTGCAATTCCCGCAGACGTAAAAATGTAGCACAGGAAGTTCATTAGCTGCGGCCGTATTGTCGTCCGCTCGATGTCAATTAACGCGTTAGCGGGTAATTTCCTTTGCGGGTTAATTATGTAGTATTTCTCACGACACCCGACAGATTCTTCCGTTTAATTAATGTTTCATTCATGCCCTCGCATGCCTGCTTTTATTTTGTTGCGGCGTCAGTTTAAAACGGGGTATTATGTTAACATTGTATATGAATTTGCAATAGATTGTGCGCAATGCAGCGGGACATGGTTATCTCATTATGGGCGCACATCTTTTATTTGAAAACCATATTGAAAATACTTCTTAATTTTTCTACGAGCAGTATGAAGATACCCTGCTGGCTTGCTAGGGTCAGTTTCAAGTACCTAAGAAGTATAATATCATCAAATGGCGAATCAGAAGACGAGATCAAAAATAGATGCAATAAGGCAAACCAACTAATTGGACAAATGGCACCATTACTAAAGAACAAAGATGTATCAATAGCCACTAAGAAAGCACTTTACAACACAATCTTCCTACCAACTCTATGTTACCAATGCCAAACCTGGACAATGACAGAAAAGGATAAACGAAAAATCACAACAACAGAAATGAGATTCCTGAGAAGATTACTCAATGTATCAAGAAGAAATAAAATCAGAAATGAAGAAATAAGGACTAAAGTGGAGGTTATAGCAGCGCTAGATTATATTAGAAGGCAGCAAGTCAAATGGTTTGACCATGCAAGTAGGTTATCAACTAAAAGTATACCCCAACAAGCAATGATGTACAGACCAGAGGGAAACAGAGAAAGAGGCCTACCACGTAAACGATGGACTCAGAGAATAACCGAGCCCATGGGCATATCGATACATGAGGCCCATGGCACTCTCACGATGTTTATACTTCACCTCGACACCGCAAGGTACAAGAGGAATATGATGAGATAAGATGAGACTGAAAATACAGATTTGAAATGTTGGTCAAATAAATTCGCCTGTCTGTCTGCCTACCTGTCTGTCTGTCTACATAAATACCTGCCTACCTTCCTACCTACTTGTTTGCCTCCCTACATGCATATATACCTACATACCTAACTGCCAGCCTGTCTGTCTGTCTATCTGCTTGTTTGTCTGTCTGTCTACATAAATACCTGCCTACCTTCCTACCTACTTGTTTGCCGCCCTACATGCATATATACCTACATACCTAACTGCCAACCTGTCTGTCTGTCTGCTTGTCTGTCTGTCTACGTAAATACCTGCCTACCTTTTTACCTACCTGTTTGCCTCCCTACATGCCTATATACCTACATACCTAACTGCCAGCCTGCCTACCTACCTCTTCTCTGCCTGTGTGTGTGTGTGTGTGTTCTTGTGTGTGTTCTTGTGTGTGTATGCGTGCGTGTGTGTGTATGCGTGCGTGTGTGTGTATGCGTGCGTTCGTTCTTGTCTCGATCATATCATGTTTCCATGCCAACCTTAGCACCTATCTAATCAATAATAACAGTCTATTATTCGGTTCTGTCTCTCTGTAGAGGGACAGGTGAATTATAATTAACTTCCACAGAATTGAAATGTCGCCATTACAACAGTAAGAACTTAACCATGAAGTGTTATTAACATCGAGATAGTCCCACGTTAAATTCCTTCGAAGAGCTATATTACTCCTATATAGAGTATGTTACAAAATATAATAATTATTTCCATATACTTTGAAGAGATATGGAAAATAGAATTGCAACAAGTAAGGCAAAACGCTACTTGTTGTATGATTTCAGGTACTTGAGTTTATCTGGCGTTTGAGGAGCGCATTGGAAAGATAATTCTCAAAAAATTGCTTGAATGTTTCTTTGCCTCCCGATGTCCATTCTTTGAGGCGTTGTCTTTATTTGACTCCGATGTAAGTGGAAAGTCAAGAGCCTGGGGTAGATAAGCGTTACCTGTTTCAAATTAATGCGTTTTTGGGTCACGGAAAGCAATCGGAAAGAATGGAATATGTTGTAGATATCACGCCTCTTTACATTTTTATATCCCGTGTCTAAGAAAGAATTGAAGACTAGAAATAAACTTGCAGGTTTCGATAAGACCCCCCCCCCCCCCACTTTCTCCTCCTCCCCCAGCTTCTTCTCCTCCCCCAGCTTCTTCTCCTTCTCCTCCACCTTACCCACCTTATTTTCATTCTCCCCCTTCCCCTTGTTCTCCTTCTCCACCTTCTACTCCCCTTCTTCGGCTTCTCCAACTTCTCCACCTCCTCCTCCATCTCTTCCTTCTCCACTTTCTCACCCTCCACATCCTCCACCTTCTGCACCTTTTCCTCCTCCACCTTCCCCTCCTCCTCCACCTTCGCCACCTTTTCCACCTTCTCGTCCTCTTCCACTCCTCCACCTCTTCCACCGTCTCCTCCTCCACCTTCTCCACATTTTCTACCTTCGCCACCTATTCCACCTACTCTACCTTCTCTTCCTCCTCTACTTTCTCCAACTTATTATACTCCACCTTCTCCACCTTCTCTTTCTCCACCTTCTACACCGTGTCCTCCCCCACCTTCTCCGCCTCTGCCTTCTCAACCTCATACTCCACCATCATCACCACCACATCAACTTGTTCTTCCCACTGCTTCCTCCCCCACTTTCTCCTCCTGCTTTGCAGCCAGTTTTCTTCGTTATGACGTAGCCAGGCACAAGACCAACCCTCCTTACACGTCTTGTGCGACCTGTATGTCATTACTATTCTTTGATTCCCTTAACACCACCGTTAACATATAGAGTTGCTTCTCTTCTTCTTCCTTTCTCAGCCCTTGTTATCCCTATCAAAGAACAGTTTCAGTTTTAGCCGGCATCGCTGTCAAGTGTGCTTCCTCTAGACATATTCCACCCTAGGTAGCTGGTTCTGTCCACCCGTGGCTAGGTATTTCTTTGCCAACAATTTTGCCAGGGCTTTTGCCTGAACAGCTGAATTTTTGCTATTTCCAATTGCCGTGGGATTTTGGACTTGCACAACGTATCAGCAAGTCCCGTCGATCTCATGGTTGTGAAATCGGATACCTAGCCTTCTGTGATAAGAGCTGGAAACGAGAGACACTGAGTACGATGAAAATCCTACTGCAGTCCTGAAATCGCACACGGGAGCACCTTATTTTATTGTTGACTTACTTTAATGTTGACTCACTTTAATGTTGACTCACTTTAATGTTGACTCACTTTAATGTTGACTCACTTTAATGTTGATTCACTTTAATGTTGACTTACTTTAACGTTGACTCACTTTAATGTTGACTCACTTTAATGTTGACTCACTTTAATGTTGACTCACTTTAATGTTGACTCACTTTAATCTCGACTCACTTTAATGTTGACTCACTTTAATGTTGACTCACTTTAACGTTGACTCACTTTAATATTGACTTACTTTAATGTTGACTTAATTTAATGTTGACTCACTTTAATGTTGACTCACCTTTATGTTGATTGTCGTATTATTTCTATGTATCGTCCCTGGGGTGAGGGGAATCAACACTGACATCCTTTTAACCCCATATCAATATCTTAAGGATCTCCCAGCTTTCTGTCCACAATACGCCGTCAGTCCCTGGATCACACACTCTCTCTCTCTCTCTCTCTCTCTCTCTCTCTCTCTCTCTCTCTCTCTCTCTCTCTCTCTCTCTCTCTCTCTCTTACTACTGAACCAAGCCCCCTCTCACTCTTTTCCCAAAACACACTACACAACACTGGCTCTAACAAAAACAACAAATTAGTTTAATAGAGAAAAGTGTCATGTATGTGCAAAGTGTATGTGTAGAATGTCTGTCGTATAATCTAGTGTGTATGTAGAGTCAGACCGAATAGATCAGGAGCAAAGTCTGTTTCATCACTGTACTGGCCACACAACAGCACCATATATGATGGACAGAAGACCTCACCCAAATGATGTGTCTCTCAGGCCAAGTGTCGACTTCCTCCGATAGCTCCTGGACAGTCCGAATGCCAGGTCACCAATAGTGGAAACAGTCCAATATTGATCATCAATCTAACACACACAGTGTAACTACTCTGTTCCTAAAAGTTCTGTGATCAGAGAATCCTAAAAATACTGTTACTGCCACTTTGGAAAACTCAATGTTAGTATTTAACTGTTCCTAGGAATTCACCAACTGTAACTCAAAATGTTAATTTTCCCGGTATTTATATCTACTAGTGTTCCTGGTACAGGTGTTATTGTCAGTGTCTTGATTTTACTGTGATGTAAACTATCACTCAGGAAACACACTTAAATAACCATCGTTTCCTGCTCAGCGGGGGCCAGGTTCCTGCAGACCCTCTGGGTTATGGGCCCAGTGCAAAAGCCTCTTAGTAAACTCTGCCTTCAATATTCGAGCCATGCCTTTTCTTCTAGCTTCTTGGTAAACCTAGTGGAATCATATATTTATTCCGGTTTGAAAATTGGGACTACTAAATCACACGAAGGTAACATGTCCGCCAATGTAAATCGACAGAAGACACTGTAATCCCTCTCCAGAATCAAACTCGGAATAACACACACGTCTTAGTTGTTTCACAACATTTGGTCGACTTCCCCAAAGTTGTTTATCCCACCGGTTTTAATACTGGGTCTGAGTGACGTCACAAAACTGTCCAGACACTAGACAGTCTAGAAGCTATTTTTCTCTCTCCGTTTCCGACTTAATGTCAACAACTGGCTGGTTGTCCCTTTCATCTGGGAAATCATCCCGGGACTTCATAAAGTCTTACCGGTCTGTAATCTATAGAATTCTTGTCCCCACAACAAAAGATCCTGCCGACCTACATCCCGACAGTCCGTCTACCACATCAAAGGATGGCTGCCGCCTGCAGATGTATGGCGCGATAGTCTTCCCTCGATCAACCACACATTAAAGAATGCCGACTGTTTGTAGACGTTTTGGTGCGACATTCTGTCATCGATCGACCTCCAAGATTTTATGTGACATTGACTTACCTTCATGTTCACTCACCTTTATGTTCACTCACCTTTATGTTGACTCACCTTTATGTTGACTCACCAGTATGTTGACTCACCATTATGTTGATCTGTCTTATTATTGACTGAGTCTTAATGTTGGCTGAGTCTTAATGTTGACTTATCTGTGTAGACTTATCTTAATGTTGACTCAACTTAATGTTGATTCGCCTTAATGTTGACTCACGTTAATGTGGATTCACTTTAATGTTGATTCACCTTAATGTTGATTCACCTTAATGTTGACTCAGTCATAATGTTGACTTACCGTAATGTTGACTCTCACCGTAATGTTGACTCAGCGTTTTGCTGACTCACCTTAATGTTGACTCACCTTACTGTTGACTCACTTTCATGTTGACGCACTTTAATGTTGACTCACCTTTATGTTGACTCATCTTTATGTTGACTCATCTTTATGTTGACTGTCTTAATGTTGACTGACATAGTCTTAATGTTGACTGAGTCTTAATGTTGGCTTATCTCAGTTATGATTCATCTTAATGTTGACTTATCTGTGTAGACTTATCTTAATGTTGACTCATCTTAATGTTGACTTATCTTAATGTAGACTGATCTCATTCCTGGTGTTTTCATGGTCCTCTGACTTTGTCTTGTTATTCTTATTTGCTGTACCCTTCTTGTCGCAGTACCCTCCGGTTTTCGTGATCATGTTCTTCTAAAACTAACTCCCTCCACTCCTTGTTCTCTTCACCCATTGGCATTATTCATGACAATTTTCACGGCCATACAGCAATTAAAGCTCACGCCATTTGTCTATCCAACTTATAGAAACAACACAGTTATGAGATAATATTTATTCTTATCACATTCAATTCCTGTTTACTATTAATATTTTATCTATGCGTGCATGTATTCGCTGTTTTCCAATCCAGTACATATCCTGGACAATTATTGTTCTTAATGTATACTGAAGTGGATTATTTCCCTTTAAGATAACCAGCGATATATTGCATTATTCAGACTGGGTTCTTCAGAGTGATATTTAAATTATCGCTAGAATAAAATGTGTGCTTAACAACTTGATAAATGTAAAGTATTGTGAATAAAATTTGTTGATTATGCAGTGCTTGATACTTACAAAGCCGACATAATTATTTCATTTCGAGTGAACTTATGTCCCTTGAATTGTAAGAAAATGTCTTAATTTGTTAATATAAGTCCACTTTGGATCTCCGTGGGCTAGGAGTTACACGACTTTCTCCATAATCTCGTATACTCTCGTGATTAACGTGACGTGCGCGAGAATCGGTAGCGGTTCTCTCCGCGTCGGTAGCTTACAGGGTATGTGAGCCGATCGCTCAGAAAGCAATGGCAAACTACTGAGCGTAATCTTAGCCTAGAAATCAACAATCATCTGAAAGTTGCTGATGTTTACAGCGATGTTCTGTAAAGGATATGCGAACTTTAAAAAAAAGTCGTCTTTGGACAACAGTCACCTTTAAATTAATATGCTATTTTTGGCTGAGTCGGTCACAGAATTATTAGTGTGAGACGGGGTGCGGGTAACTGTATAATCATCTCATCTCATCCTGTTCCTTGAAAGTTAGAACAATTCTTGCATGTTACAACCAGTTTTAATATACGTCTGCGAATCCTAGACAATTAGTCAACAGGCGAAAAATTCCCTTGAAACCTTGAAGATGTGGTTTTATAGAAGAATGCTGAAAATTAATTGGACAGCCAAAATGAGCAATCTGGACATTTTGAGGGAAGCTAAGTCGCAAAGACAACTAGGCAATTAATAAACAGGCGAAAAATTCCCTTGAAGCCTTGGAGATGTGGTTTTCATAGAAAAATGCTGGAAACTAATTTGATAGTCAAAATGAGGATTCTAGAACGTTAAGGAAAGTTGAGTCGCAAAGACATCTTATCACAAACATCAGTAAGAAGCAGTCATCGATTTTTTTGGTCACATTATGAAAAGACACATATTGGAATATGTTGTGAAAACCGGAAGGATTTGCGGAAAGATAGAGGAAGATAGCGTGAGAATATTCTTGACAAACTTGTGGCATGGGTATGGAAGGGAGTCAACACATGAAACGATCCATGCCGTCGGAGATCGCAATTTGTGGACATGAAAGGGCAGACGGACACATGAGAGTGCAGCTAGTCCCATTAGTGTTTGTATTTTCATTATCTGGGCTCTCAGGTCGACCGTGTCTAAAACGGGTACAAGGAAATTTTCTGGGACGCAAAGGTGGCCGGTGTAGTAATGACCAAATCATCCACCAAGTGTCAGATGATCTAAAAATATGGAGCGAGTACCGCAACCAATAACCTCATATTGTATTGAAACTTCAACATCTACAATTTTAAGTACGACTTGCTTATTGGTTTTTCTGTCCGTCCATATATATTCTTTGCATTTTCGCCAGAAACCACATTTCCACTGCTATTTGTTTGTGTACCCACCCCGAGTGATGTTAATCCACCTCTTGGAATCTGCTTTGCCTGCTTAGTAATATGGTCATAATATAGACATCTTAGTGTAGACTGTGCCGGTCTCCCTGGTCGAGGAGTTAGCAGCTTTCTCAGTAACCCCGAATACTCTCATGGTTGACGTGAGCGCATGAGAATTTGAAGCGGTTCGAGTCGCGCCAGTGACTTATGAGAGTATGGAGCCGGTCGCTCAGAAAGCAATGGCAAACTACTGAGCGTAATCTTGCCAAGAAATCAACAATCAGCTGAAAGATGCTGATGTTGACAGCGATGTCCTGTAAAGGATATGCAAAACATTATTATAGCGTAGACTGTATCGTTGTGTAGACTGTATCGTAGTGTAGTCTATATCGTTGTGTAAACTATACTTTAGGGTAGACTATATCTTTGCATAGACTATAGACTATATCGTAATGTAGACTATATCGTTGTGTAGTCTATATCGTTGTGTAGTCTATATCGTTGTGTAGTCTATATCGTTGTGTAGACTGTATGTAGTGTAGTCTATATCGTTGTGTAGTCTATATCGTTTTGTAGTCTATATCGTTGTGTTGTCTATATCGTTGTGTAGACTGTATGTAGTGTTGTCTATATCGTTGTGTAGACTGTATGTAGTGTTGTCTATATCGTTGTGTAGTCTATATCGTTGTGTAGTCTATATCGTTGTGTAGTCTATATCGTTGTGTAGATCTATATCGTTGTGTAGTCTATATCGTTGTGTAGTCTATATCGTTGTGTAGTCTATATCGTTGTGTAGACTGTATGTAGTGTAGTCTATATCGTTGTGTAGTCTATATCGTTGTGTAGTCTATATCGTTGTGTTGTCTATATCGTTGTGTAGTCTATATCGTTGTGTAGACTATACTTTAGGGTAGTCTATATCGTTGTGAAGTCTATATCGTTGTGTAGACTATATCGTTGTGTAGTCTATATCGTTGTGTGGACTATACTTTAGGGTAGTCTATATCGTTGTGAAGTCTATATCGTTGTGTAGACTATATCGTTGTGAAGTCTATATCGTTGTGTAGACTATATCGTTGTGAAGTCTATATCGTTGTGTAGACTATATCGTTGTGAAGTCTATATCGTTGTGAAGTCTATATCGTTGTGTAGACTATATCGTTGTGAAGTCTATATCGTTGTGTAGACTATATCGTTGTGAAGTCTATATCGTTGTGTAGACTATATCGTTGTGAAGTCTATATCGTTGTGAAGTCTATATCGTTGTGTAGACTATATCGTTGTGAAGTCTATATCGTTGTGTGGACTATACTTTAGGGTAGTCTATATCGTTGTGTAGTCTATATCGTTGTGTAGTCTATATCGTTGTGAAGTCTATATCGTTGTGAAGTCTATATCGTTGTGTAGACTCACATAGTGTAGACAATACACGTGTGACAATTGGTCCCTTACCTTTTTGTTTTTAAAATCTGTTTATTACAGCACAGGTGGCAAGTCGGAGCTCTGGTGCCAGGTTCAAATCCAGGTGTGCAGCACGTGCAAGCTCCACCTTCAGTTTGAAGAACTCAGCTTCGCCCGGTGTCACTCCGCGGGCCAAAGCGTGCATACAAGCCCCAGCAAGGCCTGGTGTCAACAAGAGTGAGTGAGCAAGTCTCTCTTAATTACGCCATTATTCGTTAAACAGTGCACTGACCTCTTGACACCAGTGGAGAATTACTGTCTTTTTAGGTTTTTAACATAACAACAACTAACAATTAACCATCTCATCACTATCATGTGCCCTAGGTAGGAGCTGTGGAGAATTGTCTTGAGGTATTAGCACAACCATATGTCTCCATCACTATCATGTGTCCTTGGTAGGAGCTGTGGAGAATAGTCTTGAGGTATTAGCACAACCATATGTCTCCATCACTATCATGTGTCCTTGGTAGGAGCTGTGGAGAATAGTCTTGAGGTATTAGCACAACCATATGTCTCCATCACTATCATGTGTCCTTGGTAGGAGCTGTGGAGAATAGTCTTGAGGTATTAGCACAACCATATGTCTCCATCACTATCATGTGCCCTGTACGTGCGCCCTTGACACCAGCTACGAAATTTGCAGTGTCTTTAGCATAACAATACTTACAATTATCATCCATATCATGTGACCTTGATAAAGCTACGCGAGAATTGCGGTGTCTTGAGGTCTTAGCATAACCAGTCAAAATTTGTCATCACTGTCAAGTGCCATGTGACACGAGATATAAGAAATGCAATGTTTTGAGGTATTAGCATATGCTTGCTTGCTTGTGTTCGCTGGCTGTGAACTCCAGCGCGAAGTCCTGTATGTCGGATGAAGACATCCTGCTGTCCAACATCAGTGTGATGTCATACATGACCTGAGGTTTGCATGAGTATTCGTTGTCCCATGGCTGGCTTATTGGTGTGCAGACTGGTGGTCCCTCGCCGTACAGGCAGACACTCTCCGACTTCGGAGGAATCAACGATCCCACTGACTTCAGCCAGGACCCGGATGGGACCTGTTGCCCCGGACGCTCGGCGAGGACGCGTCAATAGGTCTTGGCCAGTGCCTTGGAAACACCTCTGCTTCCCATTAGCATATCAATAGCTACAATTCATACACATCACTATCATGTGTCCTCTAGACAAGAGCTGCGGAGAAATGCAAAGTTTTGTTGCTTTGACATAACCGCTACTACGTTATAGATAAACAGCGTTCTTGTTCTTGTTGGTCATACCATGTAAAGAGGCATTAGAAAACATCTCAGTCGGAAAGATCAGAGGAAGAAGAGGCAGAGGCAGACGAAAAGACATTCTGATGTGTGGCCTGAGACGTTGGCATGGAGGATCATCATCAGCAGAGTTGATGCATACAAAATACCAAGACTGAGATCTGAACTTAACACGATCGCCAAGCTCGATTGATGTGTGTTGTTTTCTATTATGCTATAATGTTAGGCAGCATGGCATTGTTGATTCGTTGCCTTCTTTTTTGGAACTGTTAGTTTCACATTTACCAGTTGTTAGGAAACTTCCCCCCCCCCCTCCCCCTTGCCTTGTCCACTTCCAGATCATTTCCAAACACTGCTACCACTAATTCTCTACTACTACTACTGCTACTACAAGAACTGCTGCTGCTGTCGCTACAACAACAACAACAACAACAACACAACTACTACTACTACTACTACTACTACTACTACTACTACTACTACTACTACTACTACTACTACTACTACTACTGCTGCTGCTGATGCTACTACTACTACTACTACTACTACTGCTGCTGCTGATGCTGCTGCTACTACTACTACTACTATTGCTGCTGCTGCTGCTACTACTGCTGCTACTGCTACTACTACTACTACTACTACTACTACTACTACTGCTGCTGCTGCTGCTGCTGCTGCTACTCTACTACTACAAGAAGTGCTGTTGCTGCCGCTACGGCTATTATTACTGCTTCTGCTACTGCTTTTACAACTACTACTGCTGCTGCTATTACTGCTGCTATTACTGCTGCTACTACTACTGCTGCAGTTATTTCTGCTACTATTACGAATACTACCACTTCTGCTGTTAAAATAACTACTGCTGCTACCACCACCACTGCTGCTGCTACAACCACCACTGCTGCTGCTCTTACTACTACTACTACTACTACTACTACTACTACTACTACTACTACTACTACTACTACTACTACTACTACTACTACTACTACTACTACTACTGTTGCTGCTTTATTATTGTTGCTGCAACTACTCCTCCTCCTCCTCAGTTAATTACACGACTACTGCTAACTCTAGCTGACATTGTATTTGGTACTGCACATCCAGTTGTTTCAACGGTTCAACTATGAAACTCCTTCTCACCCCCGCTTTCACTTTCAGCTGTGATCACATCCACACCCACGAAGTGGATTCCCCATATAACAAAGTCACACACCGGGACTACTTTCTGGATAACGAAGGAGATCACTACATCTCTATTTCCGGTAACATGAAAGTTCAGCACTGTGCCGGAAATACGTCAGTGGAAGAGGGAAAGAGATTCAAAATAGCCTACAAAGTTGTCGGTTGGTAATACTTTATTATACTTATATTTATAACTGGGTATTGATTGACACTTGTTATATAGGCAAGAAAAGAATCTACACTAGAAAAAAAAGAACATAATAATGTAAGAGCATTTATGTTTCTATCACCATTTGTCCATTAAAATCAGGATTGCATGCCATGTTGTAAGAAGAAATATATAAGTTGAGTTGAGTTGAGTTGAGTTAAGAACCGACATCACTGCACTCAGGACATTCCCATACGTGCTCCGTCCCCTCAATCAACAGCCAGCGAAGAGTCATACTACTAATCATTCCCACCGCTATTTGATTAAAAGTTCTCCTGGTCTTCCCTCTCAGTTTTGAGATTCTTCCAGAACCCCTGCCGACCCCTCGCAATCTCATTCTTTCCACATATGGGCTCTCAATCTGTTCCTCCGCCTTCTCCACCTGGTCCTACAAGCCCACGACCACCCCCCCCCCCTGTCCATGGGCAAAATTTCACCAAGAGGCGCCTTCCCTGCTAGCCTATCAGCCTGTTCATTCCCTCGTACACCCGCATGGCCAGAGCAAAATATCCATACAATTCTCACGATCTGTGACCTCTGAAGCGACGAAAGTCATTCCACACGAAACATTCCTTTCTCCATCCCCAAAGCATACTCTTTGAATTCGTAATAAATACAACGTGTGTTGCAGTAGTCTCCTCTAGCCACCGGAATGCCGCTGTTACTGCCTCCACCTCTATTCTCATGCTGGAGGTCATAGTCTCATATGCCAGACTCTGCTTTTTCAAGACTCGCCAATTAGCCTTTGCAATAAATCCCCAGCCACTACGTCTGTTTCTCACCACTGACACATCAGTGTAGATGACTATGTCACCTTGATATGTGTTGCTCTGGATCAGCTTGTTGCACTTCAAACTCAGTGCGGCCCGCTGCCCATTCTCTGCACTCACGACCCAGTGTTATTATTACATTGTGCCATTCCGTCATGTCTTCCGGAACTCCAACCCACTCTCTTTCACAATTATTCTGCCTGTGCCATCCAGGACCTGCCTCGTCTTAGTCTATCACCCTTAACCATATCCATTGCTGCATGCAGCGGGTGATCTCTGTCTGCGGCAACTCTCAGGTACCATTTGGCCTGAAGGACCCTATGCCTATCCGTCATTGTTGGTAGCGCCAGGATATGCCTCATGCATATAATTGATGTGTGTGTGTGTGTGTGTGTGTGTGTGTGTGTGTGTGTGTGTGTGTGTGTGTGTGTATAAAAGACGATGTATGTATATGTGTAGGGATTATTTGATGCGTTCGATAACGGTCCATCCAATTGAGATGAAATTTTCTACATGTATTCTTTTCATTCCCGTGCAGCCAACTGTCATAGTTTGTTAGTGTTCAATCAGCTATTTACTTACTAAAATTTAATATTTAAATTTACATTATCATTTATATATAGCTAGGGGACTTATTTTAAGAAAAGTTATTTCAAGGGGCATAACTTTTAATAGCATTGCTATATATTTTATATATAGATTGTTGCATTGTTTTCAAAGATTTATAAACTCTTTGTCTACAGTTATTTACAGGCATATGAGTTATAATAAATAATGATACAATCTTTAAGGCATTTTCAAAGTTTTCTTAAAAATAATGCATCTATTTAAATAGTGAAAATTTTCTAACTTATTTTTTATTTTTCTTCGACAGCACATTAATATTTTTTAAACATTCTCATATGTATGGCGCGTTACACCCACGTTGGGTAGTTATGATGCCCATGTTAAACATTTCCTCAACGAGTTACTTTTTATGCATTTTAATGCTTATTGTTCTTTTGTTGTCAAAGAATTGCTTCATAAGAGATGTTGAAGGAAAGAATGTATGAGAGGAAATAGAGAAGAAGGGCAGAATGTAGGACGTGCCTGAGATAGATTTTCGTTCCTACAAAAAAAAAAGTAATTTTTTGTGAGAGAAAGTTAGTTGCATATCGTTTGCAGTACTCTGCAGTCAACCAACCGCCCACCATTTATTGGCTGTTCATGATATCTTGGTAAGTTTACTTTAGATAGATCTCTTCCAATCATATTTTCAACTATCAATCTATCTATTCTTCTATTATATCTATATTTTTAACGGAAACGGGCCGAACATAGACAGACAGACAGACAGACAGACAGACAGACAGACAGACAGACAGACAGACAGACAGACAGACAGACAGACAGACAGACAGACAGACGGACCGACCGACCGACAGATAGACAGACAGATAGACAGACAGATAGACTGATAGATTGATTCCCGCCAGGAACTGGGCGAAGCCGGGCCGGGTCAGCTAGTGTATATATATAATATATATATATATATATATATATATATATATAATATAATATATATATAGATGACAAAATGACAAAACCAGTAAACTTGATAGAAAAAGAGTCAGGACAAGACGAGATAAAAGATAACCAAATGGATCACTCTCTGGTGATCGTGTGAGATGGGGATCCTCCATATTTATCCTTTTGGTACATGGTCTTTCAACCACTGAATGAACCCCAGCCAGTAAATTAATCAAGCTTATCTCTCCCTCTCTCTCCCTCTCGTTCTCCCACTCTCTTCCCTCTGTACACTTTCCCTCCTCTTCTTTCCCAAACTCTCTCCCTCTCATCCTCCTCTCTCCGTCGCTCCCTCCTCACCCTCTATCGCCCCACTCTCTCCCTTCCTCTGTCTCTCCTCTAATCTCTCTCCCTCTTCCTCTCCTTTCACCTCTGTCCCTCTTACCCTCTCTCTCCCGTTTCCTTTATCTCCCCTATCTCTCCTTCTGACCCTTCCTCTCCCTCTATCTCCTTCCTCTCTCTCTTCCTCTCTCTCCCTTCCTCTCTCCTCTCCCTTCCTCTCTCTCCCTCTCTTCCTCTCTCTCTCCCTCCCTTCCCCTCTCTCCCTCCCTTCCTCTCTCACCCTCTCTTCCTCTCTCTTCCTCCTCTTCCCGTCTTCCTTCTATCTCTATCTTCACTCACCTTTCTCCCTCACCTTCCCGTCTCCACCCCTCCCCGTATCCCCCCTCTACGTCTACTTCCTTCTCTTTGACACAACAGGTTATCTAAACCAAACGCTGTACTTTCAACGGTAAAACAGTTAATTGGCGATGGCCAGGAGAGAGAGCTTTCCAGAACTTGAGATACTTGGATGATGACCACCGTCGAGAGTGGACCTGGTCAGAGCCGTTCGTTGTGGGCAATGGCGACGTTGGTGTCGCAGTGTAAAAGAGAGTTCAGTTACAACAGTCTAACCAGCCACTTTCTTAATGACTCCATAATGTAGTTATAATGTATTAGTGTGGCTAACCAACCACTCGATTACAAGAGCAGTTGATTCATTGATAATGAGAGACCGACTCAGGCCACCGACACTCAGAAATTAACCCAGTAACCTGCCAACGTCAATGGCGAACTTCTGACACCCCAAAATGGGGTTAACCACAGTCAATCAATGTATTACTACGAACAGTGCACATATGGCATTTTGGGTATATGGTGCTAGATTCATTTTTATACAGAAAATCAATTGGGGAACCCATTGAGGCCATTGAGACAGTTACATAAATAAACACATATAGTATTGTTTGGCGCTTCATTTTTATAGACCAATGAGAACTCGGTGAGCGGCATGGTCAGTATCCCGCCGGCCTGGTCAGTATCCCGCCGGCCAGGTCAGTATCCCGCCGGCCATGGTCAGTATCCCGCCGGCATGGTCAGTATCCCGCCAGCCTGGTCAGTATCCCCCCGGCATGGTCAGTATCCCGCCAGCCTGGTCAGTATCCCGCCGGCATGGTCAGTATCCCGCCAGCCTGATCAGTATCCCGCCGGCCTGGTCAGTATCCCGCCGGCCTCCTGTACTTCCCACAACATCCGGTTACCCATTTTAGGCTGTGTCGACAGGGACCCCAGGTCAATTTAAAAAAAAAAACAAAAAAAAACACGCTTCGATGCGTAATTGAAACCACGACCACCAGATCAGCAGGCGCGAGTTTAACCACTACACCAACACGGCTCCATTGAAAAACATACTCACCATTAATAAGCTTTCAGTTACAGTGAGGTCAAGTCTATCACCCTGGTCTGGAACCCACAATGCAAACGAAACAGCGGGAGACCTAACAACACACGGAGACGATAATTACAGACAGATGAAAGAATATAGGGATGACACGCAAGGATCTGCAGGAGATAGCAAAGTGATAGGACAATTTCACGTGGGTGGTTGAGGGTCTAAGTCTCAATGGTGGATACAGGGAAGAAGAAGCAGCAGCATTAGGTAGTAAGTGTTATTTATATGTAGAGTGTAATGAATGCATCCGAGATACAAGCAATATAGTTGTGTGTATCAATCAGTACAAGCAATATAGTTGTGTGTATCAATCAGTACATGAATTGTTTCTAACACGACTTTCTGTCCTGATATCTCGCATATTCTCCCAGACAAAACGGAACTCCACAAAGGTGTGGTCTCAGAATATGGTGAAAGTACTGGGTTTGTCACCTCGCCCAATTTCCCAAGAGGATATGCACTCAACGGCGAGACTTTCACCTACATGATCCAGAACCTTGACCCCTACGGTCATGTCCGAGTAACCTTTGACGACTGGGATATTGCACCGGAAAGCAAGGTCAAAGTGAGTACTGTATTTTGTGTTTCTGCTTCTGGAGTTCTCCCGCCTGTAGGTTTGGCTTCTTGAGTTCGCCCTTCTTTTTTTCGCATCCTGCTTACAGGACATTGCTGTCAACACCAGCAACCTACTGCAGTTGTTGATGTCTTGGCAAGTTTTACGTTCAGTAGTTTGCTATTGCTGTCTGAACGACCGGCTCCTATGCCAACATGTTAAAACTCCAGGGCGACACGGTCTGCTGCCAAAACGGTCGCCGCTGTGTTTCGAACGCGTCGTAAGCGGCTCACGAATCGCGTACGCAAGCCTTTAGGCCACAGAGACAGTCTTCCTTCTCTAGTTAGTGCTTACTGAGTTCTCCCTCCGATAGTTTGTGCTTATTAAGTTCTCCCTCCTGCAGTTTGTAATTACTGAGTTTTCCCTTCAGTAGTTTGTGCTTATTGAGTTCTCCCTCCTGTAGTTTGTGCTTATTAAGTTCTCCCTCCTGTAGTTTGTGCTTATCGAGTTATCCCCCCTGTAGTTTGTGCTTGAGTTCTCCCCATTGTAGTTTGTGCTTATTGAGTTCTCCCTCCTGCAGTTTGTGCTTATTGAGTTCTCCCTCCTGTAGTTTGTGCTTATTGAGTTATCACTCCTGTAGTTTGTGCTTATTGAGTTATCACTCCTGTAGTTTGTGCTTATTGAGTTATCACTCCTGTAGTTTGTGCTTATTGAGTTCTCCATCTTGTAGATTGTGCTTGTTGAGTTCTCCCTCCTGTAGTTTGTGCTTATTGAGTTATCCCTCCTGTAGTTTGTGCTTATTGAGTTATCCCTCCTGTAGTTAGTGCTTATTGAGTTCTCCCTCCTGTAGTTGGTGCTTATTGAGTTCTCCCCCTGTAGTTTGAGCTTATTGAGTTCTCCCTCCTGCAGTTTGTGCTTATTGAGTTCTCCCCCCTGTAGTTTGTGCTTGAGTTCTCCCCATTGTAGTTTGTGCTTATTGAGTTCTCCCTCCTGTAGTTTGTGCTTATTGAGTTCTCTCCCCTGTAGTTTGTGCTTATTGAGTTCTCCCTCCTGTAGTTTGTGCTTGAGTTCTCCATCCTGTAGTTGGTGCTTATTGAGTTCTCCCTCCTGTAGTTTGTGGTTATTGAGTTCTCCCTCCTGTAGTTTGTGCTTGAGTTCTCCATCCTGTAGTGTGTGCTTGAATTCTCATTCCTGTAGTTTGCGCTTGAGTTCTCCCTCCTGTAGTTTGTGCTTGAGTTCTCCCTCCTGTAGTTTGTGCTTATTGAGTTCTCCCTCCTGTAGTTTGTGCTTATTGAGTTCTCCATCTTGTAGATTGTGCTTATTGAGTTATCCCTCCTGTAGTTTGTGCTTATTGAGTTATCCCTCCTGTAGTTTGTGCTTATTGAGTTATCCCTCCTGTAGTTTGTGCTTATTGAGTTCTCCTTCTTGTAGATTGTGCTTATTGAGTTTTCCCTCCTGTAGTTTGTGCTTATTGAGTTATCCCTCCTGTAGTTTGTGCTTATTGAGTTATCCCTCCTGTAGTTTGTGCTTATTGAGTTATCCCTCCTGCAGTTTGTGCTTATTGAGTTCTCCATCCTGTGGTTTGTGCTTATTGAGTTTTCCCTCCTGTAGTTTGTGCTTATTGAGTTATCCCTCCTGTAGATTGTGCTTATTGAGTTCTCCCTCCTGTAGTCTGTGCTTATTGAGTTCTCCCTCCTGTGGTTTGTGCTTATTGAGTGTTCCCTCCTGTGGTTTGTGCTTGAGTTCTCCCTCATGTAGTTTGTGCTTGAGTTCTCCCTCCTGTAGTTTGTGGTTGAGTTTCCCCTCCTGTAGTTTGGTCTTATTGAGTTCTCCCTCCTGTAGTTTGTGCTTATTGAGTTCTCCCCCCTGTAGTTTGTGCTTGAGTTCTCCATCCTGTAGTTTGTGCTTATTGAGTGTTCCCTCCTGTGGTTTGTGCTTGAGTTCTCCCTCATGTAGTTTGTGCTTATTGAGTTCTCCCCCCTGTAGTTTGTGCTTGAGTTCTCCATCCTGTAGTTTGTGCTTGAGTTCTTCCTCCTGTAGTTTGGTCTTATTGAGTTCTCCCTCCTGTAGTTTGTGCTTGAGTTATCCCTCCTGTAGTTTGTGCTTATGAGTTCTCCCTCCTGTAGTTTGGTCTTATTGAATTCTCGCTCCTGTGGTTTATGCTTGAGTTCTCCATCCTGTAGTTTGTGCTTGAGTTCTCCCACCTGTAATTTGGTCTTATTGAATTCTCCCTCCTGTAGTTTGTGCTTGAGTTCTCCCTCCTGTAGTTTGGTCTTATTGAGTTCTCCCTCCTGTAGTCTGTGCTTGAGTTCTCCCTCCTGTCGTTTGTGCTTATTGAGTTCTCCCTCCTGTAGTTTGTGCTTGAGTTCTCTCTCCTGTAGTTGTTTTCTTATTGAGCTCTCCCTCTTGTAGTGCATTGAGATATCTAGCTTGATCTTTGGCATTGATATGAAAGACACATTACCACCGCATGAAAGTAAAATAAATCAACTAGGGGTCTTCGGTGCGAAGTAAAGCCGCTTGCCTTTCGCTCTGAAGGTTATGGGTTCGATGTTGGACTCCGTCGTTCGAATCAAGAGTGCAAATTTCTCGGAGACTCCTAGGAGTTGTCGCTGTAGCGGATCTCTCCGCAGAAAGAGACCGAGACATATGGTATATAATAGGTTGGCTTCTTGTCCTTGACTTTGGGATTGTCGGATGTATGAGATTGTTGGCCCAACCTCAAAGAGAGAAAGGATGCTAAGTTCCTCTTTCTCAATGTGATCCTGCCCGTTATAATCAATTAAGCTAGCACTGTCTCAAATGCTTGATTTAATATATAGAGTTTCGGAGAACCAAGGAATTCCTCCAGGGAACAATGTAACTTTTCCTGAAGGCCAACACTATCTTGTTGGGGGTTCCTTGCCTCTCTTCTCTCAGCTAATTGATTAATATCTAGGGTGTGTCTTATTGAACTACTGACACGTCAAGAAAATACTCAAAGGAGGAAATGACCTCTTACATAATTTATTAAAACATAAACATGGATTATGGTCATTCAGTACATTCACAACATCAATTTCAATTGGTATTATGCCTTAATAGGTGTTCATACAAGTACAAGAAATTTCATATCCCTGGATGCCTGAAATATACATTTTACTGACATAATTTCATTTCATTTTGGCGAGACTATCTGAACTTGCTTATCCTAGTTGTACTTCAGGTTGCCTTGATCCCTGATGCCACTAATTCTTTGAGCTTGTTTTACGTTCTCCTAATGAGTGATAATTATCTCCCTGGGTATTAGGATATTAGTTGTTTCTTTACACTCCAGCTAAGTTACATCTATTACTGGGCTTGGAAACTGCTTGCAAGTGAGTTCTGTTTGGGATACCGTTCTGCATCACTTTGTCCAGATACTTCACTCACAAAAGAAAAGTCAGGCTTGGATTTATATTCAATAAGCTGCCATCTTCACCAAGTCCTGCATTCAAAAGTACTGCATTCAAACTAGTCAGGTCTAGATCTAGTTGTACTAAGCCACTATCTGAAATTTCAGGAATCAACATACAACTAAATATACCATTAGAAATGTCATGCTGTACTCTCCTAAGTAACCAACAAGTGAAATCAATAAAGTGAATCTTGTTCCTAGAGAAAGATAAACAAAGAGAAAGATAGTCTTGGTGTTCTCAATGAGTTATCACCAACATAATTATTTGTTCTCCATCCAATCTTCCACTATCAGGTGTTCAAGGTTTAACTAGCAGATGTGCAGTTTCATCTTCACCTATGCCTGTCCTCAGGTCTCCCGGTTAAGTAATACCTTGATTGATTTGGAATAGACAACTATGTTGACCATTCTCTTCTGTATCTAGTTATCTTCTCTACCTCTTCTTCCATTAAAAGAAAAAGGTCCCATACATTAAGGATTTAAAAATTATTCTCCATTGCATGAGTATTTGCTTATAAACAGTATAAGTACACCATGTTATCCATTTTGGTATAGTATTCAGGTGAATTCTTTTCTAATCAAAAGTTGTAAAGCGAGTATATTCCCTCCTCTTCACCGTGTCTATAATATGCTTGTACTTCATTTATCATTATCATTATCATCATCATTACAATCATTCTTATTATATCATTATCATCATCATCATTATATTATTATTGTCACCAACTGGCTTGAGGTAGCTCCCAGATGGGCAACCACTCAGCCAAAATCATTTTCTTCTACTGGTGGTTAGTTCTGGATGTAGTTTGAGATCCCCTAACTCTGTCAGAAGGGACTAATTACCACTGACTAATCCCAGAGAGAAAACGTGGAACAAATGTCTGTTATGCTGATTTAAGACACTGTCCCTGATACTCAAGAAAACAGCCAAGAAGTGGCTCGTTGAAGATAGAATATATCTATATAGATTTGGCTGTACTTGGTATCACCAGAAGTGAGAAAGGAGGAGTTAAGACATGCAACGTAATCTGGTTACTTATGACTGCATAGGCAAGATACCTCCCGGACATAGATTCCCACTTCTGGACAATATGTGTGAACCCCCACTAAATGATACAATAATGTGTGTACTTGATACGCTACACAAACATTTATAAACATTTAGAATTATACGGACAAATTGAGTTTTAAAATACAACAACTGTGTTTATTATTTCTAGTCTTGATGATCATATGATGATGATGATTATATTATGGTATACGTAACTTAAGAGGTCACATAGGTCATGCTTCCCCCAGTGAGACGCAGTTCACTGTCAGATTGAAGGAGTCCAAATTGGTCCCTTCACAAGGCTCAGTCACTTCCGGATATGAGTTGTTGACTGTCCATTGCTCCTAAGAGATCTGGGTTATAGCTAGGAAATCCTGTCATACGACTTTGTACAGAAGTCCAACAGAACGAAATGTTAATATTTCTCCAGTAGGTATCCTAAGAATGCTATTGTAAATTTGCGTCTGAAGTCTTGCTGGCCATGCATGTAGTTTTATTCTCTTCAGTCCCTGGCTAGTTTTCCACGTTAGGCTAATTACTATGTCCAAGTTCCTGTTAGCTCCACCTATTTTTCATGTTGGACTATTTACCTAGATGGATTAAGTGCCAAATTCTTTTCACCCCTCCTCCTTTCCTGTGGACGGTAATTTCATTTGTCAATCAAATTGACCGATGCCCCACCATGGCCTGAAACAATAAAACATGCTTCACTAGCGATGCAATAGACGGTGCGTCATAACTACATACCAATCGGTTGTTAACACAAGCCTTCCCGGTTGCTGGCAGGAATGTGTCAGCCATGTGTTCCTACTTTGCCGCCGTATTGCAGTGAGGTGTTAGGAATCTGGTCCTAATTGCCGTCTTTGGATCACACATTTCAGACGGGTCTGGCTGACCCTCTTATCTCCCATTCTGCCGTGGCTGGTTTACACGTTAGGTCATGTTAACCGTAAGGTGTTAGGTATCAGTCCCTATTCCGACCGCAGGATTCTAAACTAACACGTCAATCTCAACTGACTGGCTCCGCGATGTATCAACTGAAAACAGTGAGTTTTCAACCTTTGATAGCGCCCGCCGACTGGTGCCGTGGTGTCTGGGTGTTACGTTTGATCTGGACATCAAAGCTTTCTCAGACCTAGCATTACAGAAATGATGGGGCGTGCGTGGTCAAAATGTAATTTTCTCTTGTTTGCAATCTCTGTTAGTTTTTCCTTATTCCTTGGTTGGGGACTAGATTATTTTCTGGTGGACAATTATTCTTTTACTTAGAGAATGATAGAATAATTCTTGTGGGCTCTTTAATTCCTTTCAAACTTGTGTCATTCGGATGCTGCCGGGGCTGTCCCGTCACATAGCTTCCCAATTTAAGTAGGTTCATTAATGAAGCCTATAACAGAGCCTCGGCAGCATTCAAGAATGTATCTAAGTGCTCTCCATTCCAGAATTACCTCCAAGTCTGGGTTCCCAATATTCCTTGTGGCAGTGGGTTCTATGAGTCAAAAGAAATATCCCATGTCCATCATCCCAGGATAAATCTTGCAAATCTTTGCTCCTGGTGTTGTGTCGGATTTCCGGGCTATTGCTCGGTAATGTCCTGTCATCTGGAGGTTTTACTTTTTCCCAGCCGGGAAATTGCAAAATGTATAACAAGATTCTCCTGCGCCGCAGGGAGACTGTTATTGTCCACTCAATTTCTGGCCCTTGTCCTATAAGCAGAGGAAGTGCCATCAGTGTTTTCTTAAAAGAATTGGTCGCAGTAATGTTGCTCCATTTTCTTTTCCTCCGTCGGCCAAAGATCATAATAAATCCTTTAATCTCCTCCTTTTGGCAGGAAATTTGCTAAACATCATAATTTTATGATGTGCATTCAACTCATACTTGCCTCTTTCTTGGTAGGGCGTCCATTTACTCCCTCCTGATTTAAGAGTTTTCTTCCCTCGATAATTCTTTATCCAGGTGAGTTCCTCTTCAACAGAGTTCCATTTTGAATCTGTGTTTGAAAGTATAAGGCTAGTAGAAGTTGTCCAGCTTTGAGAAATCCTGTGGTTCCCCAAGAACTGTGAATTTGTATCACTCCTTGTAGAAGTATACATAAACAGCTGTTCTCCACATCCAACATTGGTTGAAGTGAAAGGTAAACAAGGTCCTGAGTGTTGAGTATACCAACCGCTCCTGGTTTGTTCCGCTGCAGAGTCCATCAACTTGTGATCCCTGTTAGCTTCAGCTGTGTTGATGATAGGTATTACCTTCATCCTGTCCAAAGAAGTATTTTCTTCTTTGTTGTTAGCAGACATGTTTATCGTCCCTGAATCAGAGTCCGTGGTATAACCTACATGAATGCTTTGTGTATCTTGAGTTTCCTTTTCGAAAGACTCCAAGATACTGACATCGTAAGAATTCTCCTCCGTGTCTTGTTTTTCCTCCATGGCCGGGCTCTCTTGTGCCAAGTCCAATTGAGGTATTCTCTCCCTGGTCTGGTTTTCTTGTGCCAAATCCAATAGAAGTGAATGTTGTGGGGTGTCATTTTCAATGCCATCCCCCACCTGAGATAAGTAATTCATACTGATAATTATTTCATCTTGTGTGGCCACACCGAGAGAAACACTGGAATCCTGTTTTACATCCATTCCAGTCTCAGCTGAATTCATTTCCACTCCTAGTTTCTCTGAACTGAAGGGAATAAAAGAGTCGGGTAAGGTCTCGCCTTCGATCTCTTTAATAGTTTTCCTCAGGTCCTCCTCCTCCTGGATTTTTCTCCTTTGGGAAGTCTTAGGAAGCTCCTGAGATTGCTGGGTTGCCAAGCCAGCTAATCCGCTGTCATTGCGGTGTAAACATTTATCACGTTTGTGACTGGTTACCGTACGCTTGGTACATTTATTCCCATTCCGTTTATTTTTCGGAATTGAGGGGGAAAGCATCTGCCTTTCTGTGCCTAAGTTTTTGTTTTTCTGAGCCATGGGGATTTGCAAAGGAATGCATGCCTCTTCTTTGTGACGGTCAGCTTCCCCGTTTTCTATCAGAGTTTCGGCTTGAGTGATTGGCTTTTCCTCAATCGAGCTGGTAGATTCCTCCATGTTCAGTATTTCAATTTGCTTCTTCTTAATCTCATCTTCTTCAGCTTTGTGACGCATATCTGCTTCTAATTCTGCAAGTCTTTTCATCATCTGTTCATCTTCTTTGTCCCACCAATCCATTTCATCTCTGATAAATAGTTCTAGCTTCTCTCCTACTAAGCCGAGCTTTATGCCCCATCCTCTAGCGGACTCTAAGAAATCTGTGCGTGCATCCATGATCTCTTCTCAGCTTAAACTCAGGTAAGTAATTATATTATTACCCTACAGAGCTAGTCAGATTTATACTAGAACAGGATAGTGATAAGAGGAACTGACACTGCTATGAGAATGATAGTAGTGAATTTGAGTGAGAAAGTTGATGCAAAGCAGTCTGTCATACACTGAAGTAATTATGCATTATCAAATTATTCATGATTAAATCAAATGATAAAGCATGTAATCAAAAAATGATCAAGTAAAGTCATCAATAAACTAATTAATATCACTAATTACTGTGATTATTAATTCTACAGTGGTGAATGATGTATATTAACTCATATGATATTATCCGTTATTAACTTTTTAACAAGTTATTTAAATTCTACAGACTTCCCTAGAAACAAATTCCTAAGTTAATACTTAGCAAATGTAATGGGTGAAGAATGAAAGAATGGTTTATGAAAATCAATAGTCTAGAATTTATTCTCTGATTCTATCATGGATGAGAAGTCCTAATGTGTCAAAATCTTGCCTACAATCAAGCAAGCTATTACATTAGAAATAAATTATACCTAACTAATGCTGCTAAGAATGTAAGTGAGAATGACCTAGGTTCTATCCATGGGCAAGACCGGAATAATACCAGACTAACAGATTTGAAATAGGTTCGTTTCTTGCGAGCGAACCAAAGTGTTCTAGGGTTTACTCCCGGATTCTATAGCGGGCGAGCAGACCAATAAGTCGGAAGCGAACCAAAATTTTCTAGGGTGTACTCCCGGATTCTATAGCGGACGAGCAGACCAATATGTCACCAACTGGCTTGAGGTAGCTCCCAGATGGGCAACCACTCAGCCAAAATCATTTTCTTCTACTGGTGGTTAGTTCTGGATGTAGTTTGAGATCCCCTAACTCTGTCAGAAGGGACTAATTACCACTGACTAATCCCAGAGAGAAAACGTGGAACAAATGTCTGTTATGCTGATTTAAGACACTGTCCCTGATACTCAAGAAAACAGCCAAGAAGTGGCTCGTTGAAGATAGAATATATCTATATAGATTTGGCTGTACTTGGTATCACCAGAAGTGAGAAAGGAGGAGTTAAGACATGCAACGTAATCTGGTTACTTATGACTGCATAGGCAAGATACCTCCCGGACATAGATTCCCACTTCTGGACAATATGTGTGAACCCCCACTAAATGATACAATAATGTGTGTACTTGATACGCAACACAAACATTTATAAACATTTAGAATTATACGGACAAATTGAGTTTTAAAATACAACAACTGTGTTTATTATTTCTATATTGATGATCATATGATGATGATGATTATATTATGGTATACGTAACTTAATGAGGTCACATAGGATCATGCTTCCCCCAGTGAGACGCAGTTCACTGTCAGATTGAAGGAGTCCAAATTGGTCCCTTCACAAGGCTCAGTCACTTCCGGATATGAGTTATTGACTGTCCATTGCTCCTAAGAGATCTGGGTTATAGCTAGGAAATCCTGTCATACGACTTTGTACAGAAGTCCAACAGAACGAAATGTTAATATTTCTCCAGTAGGTATCCTAAGAATGCTATTGTAAATTTGCGTCTGAAGTCTTGCTGGCCATGCATGTAGTTTTATTCTCTTCAGCCCTGGCTAGTTTTCACGTTGGCTAATTACTATGTCCAAGTTCCTGTTAGCTCCACCTATTTTTCATGTTGGACGATTTACCTAGATGGATTAAGTGCCAAATTCTTTTCACCCCTCCTCCTTTCCTGTGGACGGTAGTTTCATTTGTCAATCAAATTGACCGATGCCCCACCATGGCTTGAAACAATAAAACATGCTTCGCTAGCGATGCAATAGACGGTGCGTCATAACTACATACCAATCGGTTGTTAACACAAGCCTTCCCGGTTGCTGGCAGGAATGTGTCAGCCATGTGTTCCTACTTTGCCGCCGTATTGCAGTGAGGTGTTAGGCATCTGGTCCTAATTGCCGTCTTTGGATCACACATTTCAGACGGGTCTGGCTGACCCTCTTATCTCCCATTCTGCCGTGGCTGGTTTACACGTTAGGTCATGTTAACCGTAAGGTGTTAGGTATCAGTCCCTATTCCGACCGCAGGATTCTAAACTAACACGTCAATCTCAACTGACTGGCTCCGCGATGTATCAACTGAAAACAGTGAGTTTTCAACCTTTGATAGCGCCCGCCGACTGGTGCCGTGGTGTCTGGGTGTTACGTTTGATCTGGACATCAAAGCTTTCTCAGACCTAGCATTACAGAAATGATGGGGCGTGCGTGGTCAAAATGTAATTTTCTCTTGTTTGCAATCTCTGTTAGTTTTTCCTTATTCCTTGGTTGGGGACTAGATTATTTTCTGGTGGACAATTATTCTTTTACTTAGAGAATGATTGAATAATTCTTGTGGGCTCTTTAATTCCTTTCAAACTTGTGTCATTCGGATGCTGCCGGGGCTGTCCCGTCACAATTATCACCATCATTATCATTACTCTCACCATTTTCATTACCATCATCATTATTATTGTTATTACAATCACCATCTCATTATCATTACATTCATCAGGACACTAGCCCATCTGTTGTAACAAGAGTTATCTATAACACAAAATGAGGTTTTGCTTAAGATACAAAACCAGATGCTTGTAGTACGCGTGATGTGTAATATGGATTTTATCGCTCTTAGGGCACAAAACCAGATAAAGGTACCATAAGTGATATATCATACAAATTTTTGTCATGCGTCGGAGTGTACTAAATGATTAATTAGTGTTTCGGCTATGCCGAACATATTCTCTGCTGATAGATATAATATTTTACATCAAAGTTGCCTTCTATCATGAGATTGATTGTTAGCTTATACCCTTCTTAGCATGTAACTTCAATTACTCATTCTCAGACATGATTCTCATACTTGCATGTAAGATAAGTAATTATGCTTATGTGATTTCCCAAGGTTAACTTTAAATGTTTACCACCATTGGCATCACAATGAGATCTCAATCATTCATCAGACACAATCATATCTGTATGGAAGTCAATCAAGTATATGTATTGCGTTACACAGAATACATTCACAGATTCAACAACAATGACATTGCAATGAAATCTCATCCTTCATCAGAAATTATAATATTTCCTGGATGATAATTAAGCCTACTGATGTGTTTTTACAAATGATACATCCACATCTGTTTAACAATAATGAAATCACACATTAATCTCCACAGACATGCTCTCAGCAATGACATAGATTTATGTGATCATTAGGCCTAATTATGAGAATCACAAATGATGCTTCCTCATGTTTAACAATAATGAAAATACACATGGATCCCCACATGCTCTCATAGATTTATGTGATATACACATTCATTATCATGTATCATAACCATTCTTGCATGGCGGTTGATTAAGCATTATTATGTGGCACAAATATACATTTGCCTCACCCTATGGTTGCTTTAACCCTCACACAAATTATGATACCTCTAGGAATTTATTTACCTCTCAGGTGTTCATGGGGGAAAAAAACTACTTGTTTGTTCATGTGCTCATGTCAAAAAATCTACTTGACTAATTACATTACACTAATTTGTCTTACCAGTGTTGGCACATGTAAACTAGTTTCTTTTTACTGAACTAAGTATTACTTAGCTTTTAAATCTTAAGTTACTCACCAACTCCTAAATTACTGCTGATTGAGTTTACTACTTAAGAATAAGATGTACAACTAAGTCTAATGCTTACACATTAAATAAGTTGTTTACTAGAAGAAAAGGAAACTCACTGGGTTATCATAATGTACAGTTTATCCATAAACTATGGTACCTGAATATAATATTATTTAGTTTCTACTAAATTAATTTCTTATGAACTAACCAAATGGTTTACACACATTTGACTTACCAATTCTTCTTGGGAAAAGACTCACAGACTAAACTTAAATTTAAAACATTATTGTTTCACCTTCATTTCAAATGAAATGGCTTCACAACACATTGGCGACAGGTTTCCGAATCTGATTGCGATGTCTTTGTTGGCTGAGGCTTTCATCCTCTTAGTAATCAAACTATGTTATATTTTACTATTTGTGTTGGAGGGTGCTCTCACTCCATCAACTGTCTCAGATCTTTTCTGTCCCGTGCGTGGTTATTGTAAATAGGCCGTGTTCCGGTCGTTCGTCTTTTTTATGTACTTTTTCCCGATTCCAGTTTTTGGTATCTCGCAGAACTGGGTCTGTTGTTGTAAAATGTTGGATTTTCCGCAGCGAAACAAACTATCCCTGTTGCGGTGTCAAAACTCAATTGTTGTACGGAGAAAGTTAGTTAGTTAGTCGACAGATCATCCTCATTGCACATCGAACCATTCAGTCCATAAGTGCTCGGATCCCCTCCTCAGCAAATCCCGCAGCGTTAGTTAGTTAGTTACTAACTAACGCTGCGGGATTTGCTGAGGATTCAGACTGAAACTGTTGCTGCAGCGATTGATCTTGAGGACGCATACAACAGAGTACCACTGGATTTTTTAATGTTTCAGCTTCTTGAACTAAACGTAAGTCCATTCCTCCTTAGTTGGATCGCTGCAGCCCTCTTCCAACGGAAAGTAGTTTTTAGATGTGGCAGTTGGACTTCGGAACCAACAACAATATATCCTGGCCTACCACAGGGATCACCATTATCTCCGGTACTGTTCAACGCCTACACAGTGAGAATCACCAGTGAGCAGATCACTGGACCTGGCAGGACATTGTCATATGCCGATGATGTTTTAGTGTATCGTCAGGGTAAGTATAGAGAGGAGGTTGCTGTGGAACTACAAACCGAACTCAATCGCATAAGTACTTGGTGTGATGAAGCTGGGGCAATGGTCAACCCAACAAAGGCAACAGTGACTTGGTTCTCGTTGAATAATCATATTGTCAACAATCCAACACCAACTGTAATGCTGTGTTCAGAGACGGTGGAAAGAACGCAGGCAATGAATTACCTGGGGATACGGTTTGATCGAAGCCTTGCTTATAATGTGCACATAGACCAGGTGATAACAAAGGCCAAGCGGGGCTTGGCAGCGATGCGGGTGATGGCGGCAGCAAACTGTGAGCAGCGCCATCTATGTCTTCTGTACGAGGGGCTGGTCATGTCTGTTTTGGAGTATGCAATGGCAATCCTGACTCTCAGCCATAAGCAGATAGAAAGGATGGAAAGGATACAGAATGAAGCTATGCGCATTATTCTTGGATGTACAAGAGATACAGCATGCAGGGCGATGCGCTACCTTCTTGATTTTCCAACCATTGAAGAGAGAATGCAAGTTTGCAGGGCACGCGCCTACCTCAGAATTAACGCAAACACACAGCATCCACTGCATAGTGAAATTAGGAAGGTGAAGGGCAACAGGTTAAAAAGAGGACGGTCGTGGATGGGTCAAGCCGAAGACATTCTTCAACAGGTGTGTTCACTTGAGGACTTAGAACCTGGCGAGGAGTGGGTGCAAGTGCCAACAGACTTCTGCACATCCTTTTCAGTTTGCATCCAACTAGATAGAAAATGCAGACAAGAAAATCCGGCTGCTGTGGAGGCTGAAGTACAAGCGTTGATTTTCGAGAATTCGCTAGACAGTGACGCGGTCATCTACACAGATGGGTCGGTCGTCCGACATGTGAGAAGCTCATGGGCCTTTACAGCTCGGGCCGGAGGGAGAATTGTGAAGGAGGACTCTGGTGCTTTCACTGAAACCACAAGTAGCCTGACCATGGAAGTCATGGCAGTAAGTAAAGCAATAACATGGCTCGAGACACAGACATTCACTAGGGCTTGTTTCCTTAGCGACTCAATGAACATGATCAAGAGGATAGAGGAGGGGTCGATCCGAAGAGAATGGTTGCTGCCTCTGGAGCGGTCTCGGCTGGCAAAGATTAGTTTCATCTTCGTTCCAGGTCATGCGGGAGTACAAGGAAATGAGCGGGCTGACAAGCTCGCAGGTGAGGCTACTGTGGAGGGCGGACGCGCCATGGACCAGGCTGACATTCTGAATGCTCTACGAGAAGTGAGACTTTTGCAAGAACCAAGTGATGACTGTGAATCTACAACAATGGCCAGACTGCGAGAGCAGCAAATTAAAAGAGAGGTGACCAAACAGGAACACTACGCAGGAAGCCAAAGAAGATTGATAAACCAACACAGAACTGGCGTCGTTAGCCGCTACACGCTGCGGGATTTGCTGAGGAGGGGATCCGAGCACTTATGGACTGAATGGTCCGATGTGCGACGAGGATGATCTGTAGACTAACTAACTATCCCGCAGCGTGTAGCGGCTAACGTTCTGTGTTGGTTTATCAATCTAAGATTGAATATTCTTTGGCTTCCTGCGTAGTGTTCTTGTTTGGCTACCCCTCTTTTAATTTGCTGTTCTCGCAGTCTGGCCATGGTTGTAGATTCACAGTCATCACTTGGTTCACGCAAGAGTTTTACTTCTCGTAGAGCATTCAGAAAGTCAACCTGGTCCATGGCGCGTCCGCCCTCCACAGTAGCCTCACCTGCGAGCTTGTCAGCCCGCTCATTTCCTTGTACTCCCGCATGCCCTGGCACGAAGATGAAACTAATCTTTGTCAGCCGAGACCGCTCTAGAGGCAGCAACCATTCTCTTCGGATCGACCCCTCCTCTATCCTCTTGATCATGTTCATTGAGTCGCTAAGGAAACATGCCCTAGTGAATGTCTGTGTCTCGAGGCATGTTATTGCTTTACTTACTGCCATGACTTCCATAGTCAGGCTACTTGTGGTTTCAGTGAAAGCACCAGAGTCCTCCTTCACAATTCTCCCTCCGGCCCGAGCTGTAAAGGCCCATGAGCTTCTCACATGTCGGACGACCGACCCATCTGTGTAGATGACCGCATCACCGTCTAGCAAATTCTCGAAAATCAACGCTTGTACTTCAGCCTCCACAGCAGCCGGATTTTCTTGTCTGCATTTTCTATCTAGTTGGATGCAAACTGAAAAGGATGTGCAGAAATCTGTTGGCACTTGCATCCACTCCTCGCCAGGTTCTAAGTCCTCAAGTGAACACACCTGTTGAAGAATGTCTTCGGCTTGACCCATCCACGACCGTCCTCTTTTTAACCTGCTGCCCTTCACCTTCATAATTTCACTATGCAGTGGATGTTGTGTGTTTGCGTTAACTCTGAGGTAGGCGCGTGCTCTGCAAACTTGTATTCTCTCTTCAATGGTTGGAAAATCAAGAAGGTAGCGCATCGCCCTGCATGCTGTATCTCTTGTACATCCAAGAATAATGCGCATAGCTTCATTCTGTATCCTTTCCATCCTTTCTATCTGCTTACGGCTGAGAGTCAGGATTGCCATTGCATACTCCAAAACAGACATGACCAGCCCCTCGTACAGAAGACATAGATGGCGCTGCTCACAGTTTGCTGCCGCCATCACCCGCATCGCAGCCAAACCCCGCTTGGCCTTTGTTATCACCTGGTCTATGTGCTCATTATAAGCAAGGCTTCGATCAAACCGTATCCCCAGGTAATTCATTGCCTGCGTTCTTTCCACCGTCTCTGAACACAGCATTACAGTTGGTGTTGGAGTGTTGACAATATGATTATTCAACGAGAACCAAGTCACTGTTGCCTTTGTTGGGTTGACCATTGCCCCAGCTTCATCACACCAAGTACTTATGCGTTTGAGTTCGGTTTGTAGTTCCACAGCAACCTGCTCTCTATCCTTACCCTGACGATACACTAAAACATCATCGGCATATGACAATGTCCTGCCAGGTCCAGTGATCTGCTCACTGGTGATTCTCACTGTGTAGGCGTTGAACAGTACCGGAGATAATGGTGATCCCTGTGGTAGGCCAGGATATATTGTTGTTGGTTCCGAAGTCCAACTGCCACATCTAAAAACTACTTTCCGTTGGAAGAGGGCTGCAGCGATCCAACTAAGGAGGAATGGACTTACTTTTAGTTCAAGAAGCTGAAGCATTAAAAAATCCAATGGTACTCTGTTGTATGCGTCCTCAAGATCAATCGCTGCAGCAAAGGTTTCAATGCCTGAGTGGAAACCTTCATAGACATCATGGGCAAAGACTGCTGCATTGGTCCAGGTTTCTCTTTTTGGACGGTACCCACCCAGGGTAGGTGGGAAAACACCTTGCCTCTCTAGCTGGCTTGATATTTTCCTGGCAATTACCTTCTCCAGCAGCTTGCCTATTGTATTCTGCATGGTTATAATTCGATATCCCTGAATTTTTTTGTGGTCTTTGTCAGGCTTCGGCAAGGGAATCAGATAGCTGTGTAACCACTCCTCCTTGATGCTAGCACTCTCTATACTGTTGTTGTACATGTCTGCTAGTTTCTCTAGCTCATTGTCGGTACACCTATTGATGTCGTCGTATCTTATGCCATCAGGCCCTGGAGCGCTGTTTTTTGATCGTCGAAGTACAGCCTTGATTTCTTTCACTGTCACTGTGTCTTCATCCGAAGTGTTCTGGGCCTTGCACCTGTCTGAGGTGACCTCCTTGGCCAGATTTCGGCCTCCCATGTCTGTCTGGTTGCTCTGCTCTAGATAGCGTTCAAAGAGGGCTTTGCCCTTGTCCTCGTCAGTCCTCTGCCAGATGAGGTCAGCACCTTGGAAGTCAGAAATGCTCTTATTCTTGACTACACCACTCATGCTTTTATGTAGTCGCCAGAACAATTTCAGTGACTTGTCTGTGCTTACTCTTTGACACACCTCTACCCATTTTTCGCTTTTAACCACCTTGACCAGTTTTTTTAAATGGCTTACTTTTGTGTGCATCTCTCTTTCTAAGTGCATGCAGGGACTAGGATGACCAGCTCTGTTCTTCTTGGCATTTTGCCGTCTCCGTACAGCACTACGCTTATCCACCCAAGCCTTCTCCACCTCGAAACTTCACCAAGGTGTCTGCTCCCAGCTTTTTTTCCTGCCCTGAAGCTTTCTGCGCTTGTCACGTCTTATTTTACTCACCACATCTTGCCCTGTACTGTCATACTGGAAAGTCTTTACCTTTAGCTTGTGCTGCCTGGTTCTGCCTTTCTCCACCAATATGCTGCAAGGGTGGTGGTCGCTGCCGTGGTGTCCTAGGATACCCCATCTACACACTGTAGTGAGTGAAGGTGAAACCAGCGCCAGATCAATAGCACTGTCCTCATCGCCTGGACGGCTTGCTGTCCTGGTGACACAGCCACTGTTGATACAAACAAGGTCAATGGTTTCAAGTGCAGTCTCGAGCTCCTCCCCCTGTGTATTGGAGGAAATGTTTCCCCATGATCTGCCTTTAGCGTTGAAGTCGCCACAGAAAATAACATTTCTCTCGTGACCTAATATGCCACTTAAGCACTGCCACTTCTGGGCGTCCATACTCGCATTGCGGCATTGTACGGAGAAATATTTACAGCACGTTACGGCTTGTGAAAAATTATACCACAGGGACGTAAATTACAAGTACCTCTGAAGTCGGAGAGGGTTCAACTGATGCAAGAGGCACCGGTGATATAGAAAGCTAATCCGCATGCGAAATTCAGTACAGTGCCACAATAAATAGTATATGGACTACGCTAGTTCAAAGCGAACGAGTTCAAAAAATATATGGGATTAAACTCGGTGCAATGAAATCGAACTCAACATGAATACACTACTACTCCAGGCACGTAAAATAGCCCTTCACTTTTCCGTACAGGAAAGCCTCAATGCGTTTAGAAGGGTTCTTTATTGTACTTGTGTGTTTAGGGGTTAGGAACGCAATTCGCAATCCCGCATACCGCGTTCGAAACACAGCTGGAGGCGATTTGGAAGCAGACCGCCTAGCTTTGGTTTTCAAACAGTGGTATGATTGTCGGTCATTTAGAAAGCAATGGTAAACAACTGAACGTTAACGAAATACCACACATCCAAAATTATTGGGGTGATCTGCGACGTCCTGTAAAGTTTATGCTACTAACTTCCTTTATTTAACTGCTGGGCATACGAGTGCGTTACAGCCACGATGTGTGTGGCCAAAGAACGCCCGGTTGTCTGCCCTTTCGCCAAACTGAGGCTACGGTAAGTGTAAAGTTACGGCCCCTCCATGCTCACCATTGAGATTATGATGCTAGCGCGAAATTTTACTCCGTACTGGCCAGGTGATGTGGTCTCTATGATGCGGCCGTCTTTACTTTCAACATTTGCTGGTAACCATGTTTGACTTGGTCGGCCTTGGAACCAAGATGAGTTGTTACGATCCCATTCTTGAAATGGATTTGAAAACAAGAGCACGGCGTCGGCGGGTAGGCGTGCAGGATACTGGGTAATCTCGGCATCCTGAGGCTAGTGTCAATCAATCAATCATGTGCCATGCCGGAAAGCGTGGGCTGTCATGACTCACCATTTCACTCGATCACCAGAGTCGTAGATCAGCTCCGTGTTCCTATCTCGTCTCTACCATGTGGCCAAGCCATCCAGGTATTTTCCTCTCGGTCTTCCTCTTGGTCTGTTCCCTTCCATCTTGCCAGTTGTCACTAAGTTCTCCAATCCATTTATTCTCATAACACGTCTAAAAATTTTGACTATCTACGTCTAATTTTTCTAATCAATTTACGATTTTCATTTGTCTCCTGTAGTACTTGGTCATTGGTTTTTCTGTCTGTCCATGGTATTCTTTGCATTTTCCTCATAAACCACATTTCTGCAACCATCGGATGTATTTCAGCTTGACTGTTCATTGTCCAAGTTTCACATCTATACAAAAGAACAGAACAGGAGGCTAGTGTACTAATCACATATTCTTAATGATTCAACGACCCATGAGGAGATGGTTGTGAATCCCCTGAAAGACAGAGTCTTAACTTTTAAAAGCCGGAGATCCAGTATGGGAGTTTAGCAATAGAAGCCGTCGATCATGACTGTGTGTACGGTCGTTCGTCTACACATCCAAACCCAGACTACCTACCTGCCTACCTCCTGCCTGCCTACCTCTTACCTGTCTACCTCCTACCTCTTGCCTACCTCCTACCTGCCTAACTCCTACCTGCCTACCTCCTAATTGCCTGCCTCCTGCCTACCTCCTAACTGCCTACCTCCTAACTGCCTACCTCCTGCCTACCTCCTAACTGCTTACCTCCTGCCTACCTCCTAACTGCCTACCTCCTACCTATAAACTAGCCTATACACTTGTCTCCGGCTCCGTGGCGAAGGTGCTATGAATGCAATTTGTAATCCTGCATACCGCGTTCGAAGCAGCTGCCGGGGATTTGGAACCAGACCGCTTTGCGTTGGTTTCCATACAATAGCAGTGGCAAACTACTGAAAGTAAACATGCCCAGAAATCACAATTAGCCAAAATATGCTGGAGTTAACTACTACGTCATGTAAAGGATATGCAACTAACTATTCACCCACTTACTTACCTACCAACCTACCTACATATCAACCTACCAATCTACATATCAACGATCTATTGCCCTACCTAAATACCTACCTAACAAGTATCCTTACTACATCCATCTAACTACGAACATGTGTACCTACCTACCTACCTATCTATCTATATACCTACATATCTGTCTGTCTGTCTGTCTGTCTGTCTGGCTGTCTGTCTGTCTGGCTGTCTGTTTCTGTCTGTTTCTGTCTGTCTATATACCTACCTACCTATATAAATACTACTTATTCCCCTCCGGGACATTCTCTACCTCTTTCCTATTCTCTTTGTCAGTGGTTTCTCCTGAATAACTCTCTCTCTCTCTCTCTCTCTCTCTCTCTCTCTCTCTCTCTCTCTCTCTCTCTCTCTCTCTCTCTCTCTCTCTCTCTCCATTTCTCTCACTGTACCTTCCTTCACCTTATCTCTCTCATAATTTTTCTTTCTTTCTTCTCACTATCACTTTTTCACTTTCTCATTCTTGCTGTCTCGCCCTTTCTCACTTTCACTCTCTCACTCTGTATTTCATCATATACTCACTCTGTCTGCCTATATGTCTACCTACAATTCTGCCTCCCTTTTCCCCCAATCTCTCTCTCTCTCTCTCTCTCTCTCTCTCTCTCTCTCTCTCTCTCTCTCTCTCTCTCTCTGTATCCCTCGTTCAGTAACCCTAAATGAGAGAACAATACGAACTATTTACCCCCAGTTCACGACCTTCCTTTGAAGTCTCGGCGGCAACAATTCACCAGCTTACACAAATAATCATTACCACTCACTCCAACTCACCCTCCTGTGCCGCCAATTTGCTCAAATGTCGCCATTATTTGTTTACGCAAATCCGTGAAAATAGTTTCTTCGCTTAGATACCTTACAGTCATGTTTTCACCGCAGGTCCCCGGCGGAGCAGCGGCCCCGAGTGGAGCAGCGGCCGAGAGTGGGGGAACACTGCAAATTGTAAACATCATGGGCTGGGAATGTTGGGTTGCATAGGGCAGATTGGTTCCTGGCCTAGGGCAAGTGGCGCCCTTTTGGGGATGTGTGGGTGGGGTTCACGGGCGTTTCTGAGTTGGGTTAGTTAATTGCATATGCTTTACAGGATGTCACAGTCAACCCCAGCATGTTTTGGCTGTATGTGATTGAGTTGTGTAGGAAGAATTATTGTTTGCTTCTGTCCTTCCGGCTTTCTGTCTGTCTGTCTGTCTGTCTGTCTGTCTGTCTGTCTGTCTGTCTGTCTGTCTGTCTGTCTGTCTGTCTGTCTGTTCTGCTATGTTCTTTTCTTTTTTAGTGAGACAGGGATGTATGCTCTCTCCTCTGCTATTTAATATCTACATAGACAGTTTATCCAAAGAAGCAGTCATGACACAAACAGATTCAGAAAATTTAAAATCTTTACTTCAGATGAAACAACAGATTCACATGCAATAAATGAACTTTTATTTGCAGGCGATCATTGCCTGTTTTATAGCGACGAGGACAGACTGCAAAATCATATTAATAATCTGAGTTCTTCTTCTTCTTCTGCGTTCATCCGGAGTTTTTTTTCTCGGATGTGATTGCGTTGTGCCTGTTTACAGCAGAGCTGCGTTCTTGCGCCGTTAGGCCGACACATCCGACTTCTACGGGTATTTGTTGACCGGGTTAACCTTCCCGGGATCTGAGTTCAACATGCAGCAGATACAATATGAGCATAAATATATCCAAAACCGGAGTAATGCAAGTTAGCAGATCTTCTGGACCACTAAGTATACAGATAAATAGCACAACTCTGAAACAAATTAAATAATTCAAATATCTTGGAAGTATGGTCACAGAAGATGGCAGAATAGACAAAGAAATCGAAATTATATGTCAATAAGCAAGTGCACTTATATATCAACTATATCCCATACTGAAATATCCAAGTATGCCTATATCCGCAAAACGACAGATAATAAATAGCATGCTCACACCAACCCTATGCTACCAGTGTCAAACTTGGACATTATCCAAATCACACATACGGAAAATAACACATGGGAGATGAGATGCTTTAGGAGAGTTGCCAACTTAACAATCCGAGACCGAGTAAGAAATGATGTTATCAGACAGACAGTGGGATCAAAATCTTGTGCCACATTTATTGAAAGACAGACGATCAAATGGTTCGGCCATCTCGTTAGAATGTAGTACCATTAACTACCAGCACTGGCGCTTCACCAAAGATCTGCTACGAGAGCAAGAGGACGTCCGAGAAGAAAATGGATTGACGACGTCAACGACACTGTACAATCACTCGGAAAGACACAATCCAGTGCCACCCATCGGGCGCCGAAGCGCCAATTGTTCCACCCAACGACGCTAGACAGCAAAAGTTGAAGACGACGACGATGATGATGATGATGATGATGATGATGGCAAGTGCGTACGTGGTGTACTGAGCTGAGTTTTACAATCACGACATGCCGGGTACGAAGTCCGCCGCAGACATATTTGTTTGCGATGATTTTCACAATGGTGTCAGCGTTGGTCGTTCATTATGCAATGGCAAACTACTTAATATAAAATTGCCTAGACAATCAAACAGCAATAAATCCTGGCGTTGATTGTTTCAGTGGCCTATAATGGATATGTAGCTAACTTTAACAAGTGCGTTCAGTTTGCTAAGGTGTACATTGTGTTCAAATCATAATTTACAAATATTTCTTTTGCGTTGTTGAGTTGAGTCAAGCTAAGAACCGACACCACTGCACTCAGGACATTCCTATACGCGCTCCGTAAAGCAAGGGAATCAATTGGGGAACACCTTGAGGCCACTAAAACAGTCCATAAATAAACACACATAGTATTGTTTGGCGCTCATAGAAGGATGCACGCACATGCACCCACTGTGAACGGACATTTACAGCGCGAATTGGCCTTATCAGCCACATTCGCTACCGCCATACGTAAAAGTTATTATGCCTTGTTAAAGCATAAACTATCGTCTGTCAAGACGGCAAGGTGCCAATATATATATATATATATATATATATATATATATATATATATATATATATATATATATATATATATATATATATATATATATATATATATATATATATATATATATAAATTAGGATCTCCGTCTGTCTGTATGTATGTATACATATTTGTATCCTTTATTTGTTTTTGTTCGCGAACGGCCCATCCGATTGAGATGAAATTTTCTACACGCCTTCCTTTCATTCTAGCGCTGCCAACTGTGATATTTTGTTAGTGTGAAATCGCCTGCTTGCTCAGTATTATTTCATTTTTCATTTTTCATTATAATTTCATATATCTCAGGGGACCTAACTCTGTAAAATTTATTTCAAGGGGCATAACTTTTCTGTATAACTTATAGTCATATTGTGGCATCGTTTTCAAAGATTTATAAACTCTTTGTCCATAGTTATGTACCGGCATATGAGTTATAATAAATAATGATACAATCTGTAAGGCATTTTCAAAGTTTTCATAAAAATAATGCACAATGCATAACATTGTAACTCATCTTTTTTGCTTAAGAAGTTACTGTAGTCATGCAGGTGATTAGAAAGAGTTTTCATTAAAAGTAATGGATGGTGTGTGGAAAGACATTCTTTTAAGTTACTTTTGTTGTTGTATGAATTTAATGTGTTGTTTGTCCATCAAGAATGATGATGACCATTCATTTCATCCAGTGGGGTTGAAGGTGTGGAGCTGTGGGTTCTAAGATGGCTGATAAGGCCTATTTTGGCTCGAAATGTTCTTTGACAATGTGGGCAAAGAATGCTTGACGTCTCTGGAGGAGGATTTCCTGCAGTGGTTTTTCTGTCCTGCCTTTTCTTCACAGCTCTTGCAGTCCTGGTTGCCTCACATATGACTGCACCTTTGCGCAATGATGCACGCCACGAATTTCGGTCTCTGGCTGCAGCCTCCCAGGTGTCATGATGAATTCCAAAAGCATTCAGTGAAATTTTCAGAGTGTCTTTAAAACGTTTCCTCTGGCCACCTTGGGAGCGTTTACCACAACGCAGTTCGCTGTAGAAAATTCGTTTAGGGAGCCTGTGATCTGGCATGCGAGTCAAGTGACCAGCCCAGCGAATCTGATTCTTCATCAGTAGAGTGTGGATACTGGGCATGGATGCTCTTTCTAGGACTTCAGTGTCTGGAATCTTGTCTTGCCATTTAATCTTCAGTAGCTTCCTTAGGCAGACTGTGTGGAAGTGGTTTAATTTCCTAGCGTGTCGCTGATAAACAGTCCAGGTTTCACAAGCATATAGCAGTGTGGATAATACAACTGCTTTGTAGACTTTTAGCTTTGTTTGCAGGCTTATTCCAGTTCTGTCCCATACATTCTTGTACAGTCTGCCAAAGGCTGCACTGGCCTTGGAGATTCTTGCATTCACTTCGTCATCGATTGTGGCAGCTTGTGACACGGTGCTGCCAAGATAGGTGAATTTGTCCACAACACTTAGTCTATGATCATTCACTTTGATATTCGGCACAGTGTGATTATTCCCTGGAGCTGGCTGGTACATAACTACAGTCTTCTCCAAGTTGATATTGAGCCCAAAGTTGGCACAGGCATGTGAGAAAGCTGAAACATTATGTTGCATGTCCGCCTCTGAGTTGGCGTATAGAGCGCAATCATCAGCAAACAGGAGCTCTCTGACGGTGCCGCTGTTAATTTTGGTTTTAGCTTTCAGCCTTTTGAGATTGAATAACTTTCCATCCATACGGTAGTTGATGTCTATTCCAATGTCGTCGTTCTCGAAGGCATTCATCAACATGGCTGAAAACATGAGGCTGAACAGTGTTGGTGCCAGGACACATCCTTGCTTCACTCCATTGGTGACAGGAAAGGGTTCAGACAGTTCACCATTTTCCTGTACTCTTGCCTGCATGCCGTCATGAAATAGCCGCACTATTTGGACAAACTTTCGTGGACAGCCATATTTTGCCATAATCTTCCACAGTCCTTCTCTGCTGACTGTATCAAAAGCCTTGGTAAGGTCAATGAAAGTGGAGAACATTTCGCAGTTCTGTTCCTGACATTTCTCTTGCAGCTGCCTTGCAGCGAAAATCATGTCAACAGTTCCACGTTCTTTTCTGAAGCCACATTGACTCTCAGGAAGAAGACCTTGATCGAGATGGGCTGTGAGGCGATTGAGAAGAATTCTGGCGAGTATCTTCCCTGCAATTGAAAGCAAGGAGATGCCTCGGTGGTTGTCACAGGATTGGCGGTTTCCTTTACGTTTGTAAAGGTGGACTATTGACGCGTCCTTAAAATCTTGTGGCATGGTCTCGTTCTTCCATATGTTTGTGAAGACTTGGTGAAGCTGCTCTGTTAGGACCGGCCCACCTGCCTTGTATATCTCTGCTGGGATGGAGTCAGGGCCAGGTGCCTTGCCGCTGGAGAGTTGCTGGATGGCTTTGTTTATTTCCACTATGGTTGGCAGGTCATCAAGTGTCTCATTGGTGGGAACTTGAGGAAGGCAGTTGATGGTTTCATCATCGAAGAAGGAAGTTGCATTTAAGATTTTGCTGAAATGCTCTGCCCAGCGTTGGAGGATTTCTTTCTTATCGGTGACCAATGTTCCCCCGTCTGCACTGAGGAGGGGAACTATGCCTGGTGATGAAGGACCATAGACCGCTTTCAGTGAGTCGTAGAAGTTTTTCATATCATGTCTGTCAGCAAAGCCCTGAATTTCATCAGCTTTGCTGCTCAGCCAGGAGTCCCGCAAGTGCCGAAGTTTCTGCTACACTACTCTCTGAATGTTCTTGAAAGCATCTTTTTTTGATGTTGACTTTGGGTCATTCAAATGTGCTGTATAACTTTCATTCTAGCGCTGCCAACTGTGATATTTTGTTAGTGTGAAATCGCCTGCTTACTCAGTATTATTTCATTTTTCATTTTTCATTATAATTTCATATATCTCAGGGGACCTAACTCTGTAAAATTTATTTCAAGGGGCATAACTTTTCTGTATAACTTATAGTCATATTGTGGCATCGTTTTCAAAGATTTATAAACTCTTTGTCCATAGTTATGTACCGGCATATGAGTTATAATAAATAATGATACAATCTGTAAGGCATTTTCAAAGTTTTCATAAAAATAATGCACAATGCATAACATTGTAACTCATCTTTTTTTGCTTAAGAAGTTACTGTAGTCATGCAGGTGATTAGAAAGAGTTTTCATTAAAAATAATGGATGGTGTGTGGAAGGACATTCTTTTAAGTTACTTTTTTTGTTGTATGAATTTAATGAGAACTTATATGACTACTTATATGAATTAAATGAGATGCTCCCCACCAGGGACTGGGCGAAGCCGGACAGGGTCAGGCAGACAGATAGACAGACAGACAGACAGACTGATAGACAGTCGGGAACAGGAACTTATTTGACTACTTATATAAATTAAATGAGATGCTTCACACCAGGAGCTGGGCGATGCCGGGCCGGGTCAGACAGACAGACAGACAGACAGACAGACAGACAGACAGACAGACAGATAGTCGGTAACGGGAACGGGAACTTATATGACTACTTATATGAATTAAATGAGATGCTCCCCACCAGGGACTGGGCGAAGCCGGGCAGGGTCAGGCAGACAGATAGACAGACAGATAGACAGACAGATAGACAGTCGGGAACGGGAACTTATATGACTACTTATATGAATTAAATGAGATGCTCCACACCAGGAGCTGGGCAATGCCGGGCCGGGTCAGACAGACAGACAGACAGACAGACAGACAGATAGTCGGTAACGGGAACGAGAACTTATATGACTACTTATATGAATTAAATGAGATGCTCCCCACCAAGGACTGGGCAATGCCGGGCCGGGTCAGACAGACAGACAGACAGACAGACAGACAGACAGACAGACAGACAGACAGACAGACAGACAGACAGACAGTCGGTAACGGAAACGGGAACTTATATGACTACTTATATGAATTAAATGAGATGCTCCCCACCAAGGACTGGGCGAAGCCGGGCCGGGTCAGCTAGTATATATATATATATTTCGCATATCCTTTACAGGACATCGTTGTCAACAGCAGCATCTTTCAGCTGTCTGTTGATGTCTTGGCAAGATTACGCTCAGTAGTTTGCCATTGCTTTTTGAGCGGCCGGCTCAGTTATCCCGCAAGTCACCAGCGGGGGTTGAACCGCCTCCAGCTCTCGCCCGCTACGAGACTCTGCGTGATATACGGGATTACGGAGAAAGTGTTGTAACCTCCTCGGCCAGAGAGACCGGCAATATATATATATATATATATATATATATATATATATATATATATATATATATATATATATATATATATATATGATCCACGACACTGGTGATCGAGTGAAATGGCGAGTCATGACCGCCCACGCTTTCCGGCATGGCACATGATATATATATATATATATATATAATATATATATATATATATATATATATATATATATATATATATATATATATATATATATATGTCACAGGAGGAAGAATATCAAGGACAGGAAGATGTAATTTCCTATACTTAAGTGCTCAAAGACAAAGAAGCGCAACACTGACTTTTAATGGGCCAGAGAAGAAAAGGACAATAAGGAGAAATAGAGAAAGAGCACTGTGTATATCCTCCTCTGTTAACAAGAAAAGGGGTAGAATTTAGACAGAAGATTCCAGGAGTTCTTAGGGCGGGGGATGTACTGTTGTACACCCCAGACAGAAGATTACACTGCTGGACTGTAACAGGATCAATGGGTTTACACAACAAACTACAGACTAAACAAAACAAATTAAGAACAACAAATTTAGGTTTTTATTGACAGAACTGCATGGTTCAGGGACAAACAGGCATCTTGACATGTCACATAACTGACATATACAGAAATGGGAACCTATGTTCCCACAGTAATCACTGCTGCCTAACATCGCTACGCACATGACTAGGTACCCATCTCCACAAACCAACAAGGACATGGCAACAACAGAGCCTCAACGTAAACAACAACGGTAACAGCAGGTATGGACTCTCTATTGTAATCATCTCAGGACTCATGGACAGTTGGTACATACAGAAATGGGAATCTGAAATCCCACAGTTAGAGATAACTGCTGCCTAGCACTGACTACAGGGGCGGTCTCTAAATGACAGTGAGACCTCAATCATGTTCAGTTGAGTCGAAGGGCACCCTCAATACCCACACAAGACACCCGCATCACATAGGTCGACTGGGACCAGATACAGCGAAAAACCATAACATAACGAGTAACAAAACTATAACCCTAACAGCAGAGATATAGTGGCATAAACACGCATAAACAGGTATACGAATGGGTATACGAAAGGGGATGTGAGTGGCCTACGACATTAACCAGAGCTGGGGCTCAAGTTTGCTCTACAACAACCATGGCCAGGGGTCACTACCAAGAGTGGGCTTACAAATTGCCAGTCATTTTGATGGATTTCCTCGGTGCTCGTGTGTGGACCACACAAGCCAGTCTTGGTTCAATAGAGGCATTTGTGACTCCCTGCTCTGGTCCAGTGACTGGGGAGGGCTGGTTAAAGCCTCCCTATTTTATAATCTACATGAAAACAGTGATCTACATAATCGCTCCTTCGGCCACGGTTGTCTGGTTTTGAGAGACCGGGAAACTGACACGCGCCTCTATTTATCCTTGCTTCCAGAGCGGCTTCCCATCGTACCCCAGGGCACTGCAAGGGATGCTGGTATTGGTAGCATCATCAACATCATGTATCGCGTCAAGCAATTACACATCGCACTCCCAATTTTTCGACGGTCCCTCGTCCAATAAGAAAACTGTAGACCTTAGGGTTGAGCCACAACACTAGGGCTATTTAAATAAACAATCAGTCAAGGGGGTTTCATCACGGGACTTAAACCTCTCAGCGTAAAATTGTTACCAGTTATATTTTCTGAACCTGCCTTAAAAACATACATCAGTGACAATTTAAAAACATCAGTCCCTGACAAAAGATATACCATATCTTATGAGTGGCCATGAGAAATATGCAGACTGCATACAAAATAAACTAGCAACCCTGACATCAACATCAACACTTAGCTCCATGGATTCAATACATAGGGGCACCAAAAATAATTTCACACATGCATCCCCTTAAATTTACAATCCCTACTTGTAACCAATAAACAACAACCGGAATAACATGCATGTCATCCACTAGATCACCTGCAAACCAAGATGCAGACTTCCTTGCCACTGAAAAAAATATATAATTCCCATGACTATGCAGGCAAACCCAGTTTTTGTTTCCCCGGTCTGATTCTGGTAGCCCTGCTTCTGCCAGCCACATCTACCAGTTCCATGGGATGAGTCAGTAATTTCTCAGTTGTCACCGTGGTACCCAAATGAAGCGGGGTAGAAAAATACCTGTACATGAAAAAAAAAAAGCAAAACAAAACATGCTGGAAGACATGGCGTCTTGGACTCACTTTCTGTGGGGATTCCTAATTCGAATTATTATTGAATGACATAAAATAATTAACTAGTAATTAATTATGTGTCCATGTCGTGAAATATATAACAAATGTTTCTGTCTGATATTTGTTCACTGAT
>JACEFZ010023910.1:0-5000 GCA_014155875.1 Cepaea nemoralis
ATTATAGTAATTCTCTTGAGTTTATAGCAACCAGGCATCACATGGACTTAGCAATTCTGGCGTGCCATCACCGTCCTGTTTACATATGGATAATTGAAGCATCTTTCTTTCTACTAATGTGAGAGGCTATTTATTAAATCACCAACTCACTCACTCCATCATTCTCTGCGTTTTACCAAGGAACTTGTACATGTTTCATCACTCATTCCCATTCAGACTGCCATTTGTTAACTCGCACGAGAGCAAAGGTACAGTTGGTTTAAGAATAAGTCATCCTAGAATGCACAAGGGGTTTTGGTTTGCGAATCTGCATGAGTGTACTACATTCCTCAAGCATACGCAACCAGTCACAACAAGGGATTGATATGCACTTGGAGTATACAGCGTGAAAGACGTGTCAAGGTTGAAGAAGCAATATTCAGAATTCTGGCGCACAGAAGTTAGGTTTTCCACTTTCACATATTATTCATAAAATACTCTTACATTCTTCTCTTTCGTACATTAGGTTTAGCCACAACATTAAAGTATGTTTTAAAGTGGTACCTGTTGTCCAGAGAACAATATTATTGAATCTTTAAGGGCATTGTTGGGTCATCACATCACTCTAGCGACCGCTCCTGGTGAAATTCCCGCTCCTACTAATTAGATTTTAAAATATGGCCCAGGAATAGCGTGGGCTCATTATTTATGAACCAATCATAAGACAAGTGCATACCGCCGCCTCCCCCAACTCGTTCTGGAACCTTCAATCTAAGAATAGCCCTTATTTTGGGATGGTCTCCGTTAAGACTCAAAGTATATTTATGAAATGTGTCGGACTGGAAATGGGGATTCTGTTCCATCATGCTACAGTACATAATACAGGATGGACTAAACATCTATTCAAGTATTGTCTGTACAGACAAGGTGGGCCAATAATATACTCAACGAATGTGTGTTCATACAGGATGGCCCAATAATCTATTCAACGATTTTGCTTATGCGTACACAATTGTCCAATAATATTTTCAATGACTGTGTGTACACGTGGACTATCCAGTCAGCTATTCAAAGATTGTCTGTACACAATTGACTATCCAGTCATCTATTCAAAGACTGTCTGTACACAATTAACTATCCAGTCATATATTCAAAGACTGTCATGTACACAATAACTATCCAGTCATATATTCAAAGACTGTCTGTACACAATTGACTATTCAGTCATATATTCGAAGACTGTCTGTACACAATGACTATCCTGTCATATATTCAAAGACTGTCTGTACACAATGACTACCCTGTCATATATTCGAAGGCTGTAAACCAACAAATACATGAAGTAGAACTGGTAAGCCAACACAAGTGACAAAATGGCCGTTACGGCAGCGTACAACAGTATCCATCATTTGCTTCGATGTGCCCTCTCACCCGATCACACAACTTACCTATCGCGGCCTTGCTCCAGATCTCCACCACGTGACTCAAGTCACTAGAGTTGCTGTCTCTTCTCTCCAAAGGGCTGCGTTTCCCACGGGCACAGGTTGCAGGTCTATCTCCAAGGGACGGACTCCTATCTCCCATAAGGCTGGGGCAACATGGTGTCGAAGCAGCTTGTGGTGCTCAGAATCAAACTCCTCCCCCCACGGGTTCCAGTCTGGGTCGTCTGCAATCTCTGGGGACAAGATGGTGTTAGTTTTAATTTGATGCTAGATAGAACAATCGTAATTGTGCTTTATGAATACTCTCTGGGGATTAGCTTTAGTCTGGTAATATGAAATACTATACCATTAATTACCCTGAGTCATTGCCTCCAGCCGGCCCCCTGGCGAAGGGAGTTAGTAATCCCGCATACCCGTGTTCGAAACATAGCTGTGGACGATTTGGCAGCAGACCACCTGAGTTTTTTTTTTAATGAAATGGTATGGGTGCCGTTCATTCAGAAATCAATGGCAAACTACTTAACGTAAACTTGCCCAGGAATCACGAACAGCCAAATAATGCTGGGGTTGACTGCTACTCCTGTAAAGGATATGCAACTAACTAAACATGACCTCCTATGGGCAACACTTTTCAAATGACGAGGGGGCTTCAAATGAAAACCTTAAAAGTGTGATAGAAATCACAAGAACCATGCCATTGTCTTGTAACCTGTCAATATTGTTGTTAAAGATATCAAGAGGGTTACGTGCGTGACATCACGGTGCAGATGAACATGGTGACATCATAAAGAGTTTAAAGATGGTCGCCACACTTTTGATATGCACCAAAGAGAAGCAGTGTTCTGTTATCCGTATTTTGATCAGTGAAGGGGTGAAATCTGTAGAAATGCATCAGCGAATGAAGGTCCAGTATGGTGATACATGTCTGTCAGTCCAGCAAGTGTATGGGTGCAGTAGAAAGTTTCAAAAGTGCGTGACTTCAGTGACAGACTCTTCACGGCCGGGTCAGGCCACAGAGTAGTGACCCCATAGAATCTTTTTCTAAAGGAAACAAGCACTTTATCGGCGCTGGAGGACTGACGTTGCACGCAGTGGTGACAACATCTACACGTTTCTTTTCTTCAGAATATATTCACCAACAAAGTCCCCTCGTAATATCCGAAATGTGACTGATCCGGTCACAGGATTATTAATCTGAGGCTGGGATGGGCCCTAATTATAACTTCTCTTGCGATGTTGAACGGGGTAGGAGTAACTGGAAAAAAAAATGACTTCGACTCCATTGCCCTGACAATCAGTACAATATATTCGTAAAATACATCCATCAATGACAACAGAAAACCATACAAGTGCTCGACTTTCTTCCGACAAATTATATATGGAGAATTTCAACACAATGTACGAAGTCCGTAACACCGGCAAACAGTCTACTGTGTGTATACCGGAAACCATTCGTCATCACGCAGTGGAGATGTATGTTTTTTATTTTTATTTTTCAGTTTTCAGGTACGCATTCATCCATAATTATCTTCAGACATCCATGCCATTTTACAGGTACAAAACATTTAATTTTCCTCGGTTTTGTCTTAATAAGCATTCTCTCGTGGGAACCTCGATATATGAAGCCCATTAACGGGCTCTCTACCGCTGTTTTTCAGCTCACTTCGTCACCGCAAGACACAAGAGGGACAAGATGAGATGAGATGATGAATAGCCAATCTTTTTCAATGTTGAGTTCTTCATTGGATAGATGTTTTTGTTTTTGTTTTGTTCAATGCATTTTAACCACCTTTTGTAACACTTTTATTCAAATGGGCACATGTGTTGTTCAGCTTATTTGTTAAATGTCCAAGTTTTATACCCGTAAGTTTGCTACAGAGCTAGCTAGTGTGTGCCATATACAGTAAATGTGTGTGCAACTGCTGGTTTTCTCATGGCCACCGCTTCCATCGACGATGAACTAGTTTTAGTGGTGGACTGTTGTGTTAGCACTCTGGCAGCGGCCTTGTGCGTGTAAGCCTGTGCGTGGTGTTGGTTTGTAGGGACTGCTGTGTCTTCCACTTTTCATATGTGATGGTGAGGAGAAAATTGTGTGATGTTCACTAGCACAAGAACGGTAGCATTGTGGGTTAACTCTTTGCCGTGAAATTGGAACCGTCACTAACGACTGCTACAGAAATTGTACACGCTCTTACATTGACTTTTGTTATTCTATCCGTTAAATATTTTTAATTTCTCTATTTTTTGGCAGAGCAATGTTTGGTTTTCTTTTAATTTTACGCCGCCAGCCTCACGCCCTGAAGGCTGTGGGTTCCATACCGGGCTACGACATTCGGTTCAAGAGTGACATTTTCTCGGAAGAACCAGAGTGTCGGTGCTGGAGCAGCAGAGTTCGAGCCCTGTGCCACGCTTTCGGCAGTCCGCTCTGTGGGAAAAGACAGAGTTATATGCGGTGAAACCCGTCGCTATGAAGTAGATCCATTGCTTTTAGCCCCTTGTTATTATAATTGTTGCCATCACATTTCCATCACCTGTCAACAGTGAACCTAGAGATTCAAAACTGCTCCCTGTCTGTCAATTCTCTCCAAGGATACATTTTTCCGTTGTCATATTCTGTTTGATCAGTTGTCATTATTTTTGTTTTTGTTAAATTGAGATAGGAATTGTGTGTGTGTGTGTGTGTGTGTGTGTGTGTGTGTGTGTGTGCGTGCGCGTGCGAGCGTGCGTGCATGCGTGCGTGTTTTTTTTTTTTTGCAGTGCTCTTGCGATAACTTCATTTGTTTCTTAATGTCCGTTTGTGTTGTTGATCATACTTTGTCGTTAGCATATTCAAGTTCATAGAAGCCACACATGCACACAGTAATCATGCTATTGGCGTTTATTATTCTAAGCTTGAAGTTCTGATGCGGCGGAAAACTATACGGAGTGCTCTATAAAATTATGGGGCTTATGAACGTGCGAAGCAGGACCGTCTATATTTCGTGTTTGTCTGAGAGACTCAGTAATCCCATCCACTACCAATATACATTGTTGAACACTTAGATTAACAGACGGTTTAAAATAATGGTTTAAAAAGCAACGGCATTGACATAGCATTGTATCCCACATGGCGTCTCTGTCCGCAGGACGGCCTGATGAAAGCGTCGCATAAAGCATGAATTTGGTAGTTCCAGCGACGACTCCCAGGAGTCTCTGAGTGAACCGACCGAGGTAGTCGAACCCACAACCTTCGGGACGCGATGCAGGAGGTGTAACCTCTTGGCGTTGGAGACTCCCAGCAGACGGTGATAGAAGATTGTGAACCGTTGTGCTATTTCCTCTTTTTTCTCTCTTTCTCTTTCTCTCTCTCTCTCTCTCTCTCTCTCTCTCTCTCTTTCCTCATCCTTTTCCTTCACTACCATACACCCCTCCTCCTCTACTTCTGCTGCTGTTTCTTTTTCTTCTTCTTCCTACCTCATCTTTTTCCTTCGCCACATCTGGTCCTCCCCTTCTGCTGCTGTTTCTTTTTTTTTCTTTCTCTTCCTACCTCATTCATTCAGTCATTCATCTCTTCCTTCTACTTTCATCCTATATTCTATT
>JACEFZ010023910.1:10000-21923 GCA_014155875.1 Cepaea nemoralis
GTTGCCAAGGTACCTGGCGCCGTGGTTGCCGAAGCAGTTGGCGCATTGTATGTTAGTGTTAGGCCTCCTGAAGTCCTTGTCGATCTTTGCGTGCTGGCACTGACTGTATGGGTGAGGTCCAGAGCAGTATCTGCAAACCTCAACCTCACTCTTGCAGATGGCACGGGTGTGCCAAAACGTCTGGCACTTAGAGCACTGCAGCACTCTCGGTATGTAGTGATCTGGAACTTGGTCTCCCTTGTCCCATCTGATGTATTGAGGGATCACTCGGTCCTCCGATGTTACTATGACTGTGGAGGGGATGTTGTTCTTTCCGATGATCCTCTCGGCACAGGTGATCTTGAGTTGCTTGTTCTCCCTTGTCAGCATCTCCATGATCTGGTCGTTGGTGAGATGGGTCTTGACTCGTTTAATGACCCATCGTTTCATCATACTGTGTCTGGTTGCTTGTATTGTGATGCTGTGGTTAAGCTTGATGTCGGCCTTCTCTCCTTGTGCGATTTTCTGCATACGTGCTGTGGTCTTTGGGTTTTTGTTGATGGAGACCACTACTCCATCAGGTGTCTTGCGCAGCTGGTAGATGCTGTTTCTTCCCAGCTCGTTTTCCAGCAGCTTGATTATCTTGTCTGTTGGTATCGCCGACAGTTTGGCTTCTCCCAAGTTTGTCTGTTTTAGTAGAAATTTGCCGGTAAAGTCCTCAGTTGTTGTAGTTTCCCCCGATGCTGAAATCTTTGGTAAACTGGGCTGTTTCGTCTTGGTGCTGTTGAAAACTTCACGGCTGCTGCTGGATTCAGTTAAAATTGTAGTTTCTGACGTCGGTTGAGCTGCGGGTTCGGCTTCATCTGGTGTAGAAGTGGTAGCTTCATTTAATGTTTCTTCAGGTTCTAGCATTGTGCTGCGGCTAGCAGACACGTTGTATTTTTGCATCATCTTGATAGTCTTGGCGGCTTCCACGCTGCTCATTTTGAACGTCGGGTGTCTAGTGGAGTTTTTCTTGCGACGTGTCATTTTCTAACACGCGGCCGGCTTCCGAAAAGGCGACTTGCTCTCGATAGCGCGTCCAGTCGACTGACGTGACTGACTGGCAAGATGAAGAATATTCTCTGCAATTTATCTTTGTCAATCGAGGCGATGAAAAGAATTCTAAGAAATATACTGAGCTAATTCTTATATGAGGAAGTGAATCATGGACAATTAGACAAGTGAAGAATATGTGGAAGCTGCAGAGACGTGGTTGTATAGAAGAATAATGATAACACCGTGGGGGTGGGGGTGGAAAGGCCAATGAAGAGATCTTGACAGAAGTTAACTCATAAAGAGAACTGGTTACTCACATCAGAAGAGGACAGTGCACAATTTTGGGCAAGGGAACAGCTGGAGTATGTCGTCACAACGGTTGGAAGGGAAGAGAGGCAGGGGGAGACCAAGGGAGAAGATGCTGGACAGTTTGACATGGCATGGAGGAACATCGGTATCAGAATTATTTGCAGTGCACGAAACAGAAGGCTGTGGACAGACATGATCACCAACACCATATGGCATGGACTACAAGAATGCTGGCAGTATACAAAACAGAAAGCTGTGGACAGACATGATCACCAACGCCAGAAAGCATGGACTATAAGAAAAAAGATGTGAGATCTTTATGACGTGTGCCTTGTAACAAACGTGTAACAAACCTACGATGAAAACTGTATGTTCTCTGCGGCGCTTAATAAGCTACATTATATGCACAGAAAATACCGATATTGATTGCGAAACTGTCTGTGGTACAGAGGAGAGATCACCCTAAGTATCCTTTTAGATAGTCAGTTAAATCTGAGACATCGGGTTCACGTGTGTTTTATTCAGAATGTACGCAACTTGCATGTGTGCATAGTACACACAGAAATGAAGTAAAGCATTTGCGTATAGTATACAAGTAAAACATTATAAATTTGATTAAAATGTTGGAAGATATTAACACGCATGGGAAAGATCTCAGAATAATAAAGACTATTTACTGGGACCAAGGAGCAGCAATTAAACTGGGAAATAAAGAGGACAATTATGAACAAATAAAGCTAGGGCCTAGGAGTAAGACAGTGATGTGTCTTGTAACCGGATCTCCTCTTCCTCTGTAATAAAAACTTGTTGCTTATCCTTTACAGGGCGTAGCAGTAAAAAAAAAAAAAAAGCATTGTTTAGGCTGTTCGTGATTCCTGGGCTAGTTTACGTTCAGTAAGAACTTGGAAGCAACAGAGATGTAGTTCTTGAGACGAATGTTGCGAATTCCTTGGACTGCCAAAGTAACTATAACAACGATTGCCTGAAAAAGCTAATGAAACTAGAATATTATATACCAAAATAAGGAGATAAACAGCTTTCTTTGGTCATACGATGAGAAGAGGGGCATTGGAGAATACCGTGACAACTGGAAAGATCGAGGGGAAGAGCGGCCGAAGTAGAGGCAGTCCAAGAGAAATGATGCTAAATGGACTGAGACGGTGACATGGAGGAATATCATCAGCAGAGTGATCCAGAAAACCAAAGACCGAGATTTGCGGTGAGACATGAACGCCTACGCCAGCCGACATGGTAGATGATGATGATGATGATGATGATGATGATGATGATGATGATGATGATGATGATGATGATGATTATGATGATGATGATGATGATGACGATAATGACGATGATGATGATGACGTTGATGGTACAAAGACATTAAATGAAGCATATTCTCTTCCTCCTGAACGGGAGGCGCATTGAATACACATTTACAGGACATTACAATCAATCCCATCATATACTGGCTGTGATTAACAGTGCAGTGTTAGAACAGCCATTGAAATCAACGCAAACAGGTCTGCTTCCAAATCTCCCACAGCTGATTTCTAACCCTCGACTCGGTACGGGGGGGGGGGGGGGGGGGGGGATTATAAAACTGCGAGTGTCACTATTACCTAAGCCACAGGGCCGGTCAGTATATAAAGAGCCGTAAAATATTACGGCTTAATGTAAGTCGCAGTCACGCCATGATGGGATGTGCCTTGAAGAGATTAGAACACGGATTTTGCAAGATGGACGACATACTGGCCAATAAAAAGATGTCAACTGCAATGAGAAAAAGAGTGTTGAGGTACTACATAGAACCTATACCTGTGTATGGATGTGATGCGTGGACAATGAGCAAACAAGCTGAAAAATATCTGATGGCTGTGGAAATGTGATTTCTGAGGACAATGCGAAGAATACCATGAGCAGACAGAAAAACCAATGACCAAGTCCTACAAGAAACAAATGAAAATCGTAAACTGATTTAGAGAAATTAGACGCAGACAGTCAACATTTTTTTTTGGTCACGTTATGAGAAGAAATAAATTGGAGAACTTGGTGACAACTGGCAAGACTGAAGGGAAAAGAACAAGAGGCAGGCAGAGAAGTAAATACTGGATGTCTTGACCACGTGGCATGGTCGAGACAAGAACACAGAGCTGATACACGACTCTGGTGATCGAGTGAGATAGCGAGACATGACCGTCCACGCTTACCGGCATGGCACATGATAATGAGATTTATACCTGCACATATGCATGACCATGACATGAGGTGGGTGGCCGGTTCCCTGTCTCCTAGCTATGTTATGTTATGCCATGCTTTATCCAACAACGTCACTGCACACTGGGCATTCTCATGGATGCTCAGTCTTTCGATGCCGCAGCCATCCCCGAGTATTTGAGCTCACTGTTACCATGAAGAGTTAGATATGGTATCGTCTCTCATTTATATTTACATATAATATTTGTCCTCTAAATGTATGGTAATGTATCACCTTCTCTTTCCAGTGCTGTCCAGAGAGGGCAATGTATGGTAATGTATCACCTTCTCTTTCCAGTGCTGTCCAGAGAGGGCAATGTATGGTAATGTATCACCTTCTCTTTCCAGTGCTGTCCAGAGAGGGCAATGTATGGTAATGTATCACCTTCTCTTTCCAGTGCTGTCCAGAGAGGGCAATGTATGGTAATGTATCACCTTCTCTTTCCAGTGCTGTCCAGAGAGGGCAATGTATGGTAATGTATCACCTTCTCTTTCCAGTGCTGTCCAGAGAGGGCAATGTATGGTAATGTATCACCTTCTCTTTCCAGTGTTGTCCAGAGAGGGCAATGTATGGTAATGTATCACCTTCTCTTTCCAGTGCTGTCCAGAGAGGGCAATGTATGGTAATGTATCACCTTCTCTTTCCAGTGCTGTCCAGAGAGGGCAATGTGTGGTAATGCATCACCTTCTCTTTCCAGTGCTGTCCAGAGAGGGCAATGTATGGTAATGCATCACCTTCTCTTTCCAGTGCTGTCCAGAGAGGGCAATGTATACTAATGTATCACCTTCTCTTTCCAGTGCTGTCCAGAGAGGGCAATGTGTGGTAATGTATCACCTTCTCTTTCCAGTGCTGTCCAGAGAGGGCAATGTGTGGTAATGTATCACCTTCTCTTTCCAGTGCTGTCCAGAGAGGGCAATGTATGGTAATGTATCACCTTCTCTTTCCAGTGCTGTCCAGAGAGGGCAATGTATGGTAATGTATCACCTTCTCTTTCCAGTGCTGTCCAGAGAGGGCAATGTATGGTAATGTATCACCTTCTCTTTCCAGTGCTGTCCAGAGAGGGCAATGTATGGTAATGTATCACCTTCTCTTTCCAGTGCTGTCCAGAGAAGGCAATGTATGGTGATGTATCACCTTCTCTTTCCAGTGCTGTCCAGAGAAGGTAATGTGTGGTGATGTATCACCTTGTCTTTCCAGTGCTGTCCAGAGAAGGTAATGTGTGGTAATGTATCACCTTCTCTTTCCAGTGCTGTCCAGAGAGGGCAATGTATGGTAATGTATCACCTTCTCTTTCCAGTGCTGTCCAGAGAGGGCAATGTATGGTAATGCATCACCTTCTCTTTCCAGTGCTGTCCAGAGAGGACAATGTATGGTAATGCATCACCTTCTCTTTCCAGTGCTGTCCAGAGAGGGCAATGTATACTAATGTATCACCTTCTCTTTCCAGTGCTGTCCAGAAAGGGCAATGTGTGGTAATGTATCACCTTCTCTTTCCAGTGCTGTCCAGAGAAGGTAATGTGTGGTGATGTATCACCTTGTCTTTCCAGTGCTGTCCAGAGAAGGTAATGTGTGGTGATGTATCACCTTGTCTTTCCAGTGTTGTCCAGAGAGGGTAATGTATGATAATGTATCACCTTGTCTTTCTCTCCAAGGTCGCTTTGACGTGATCGACCTCTTAACTAAATACGGTATGCGCGAAACAGAAATGAAGGAGATAGGAACTGCCAAAACTGTGTTCAACTACACAATTCATATCCTAACCCACAACGACAACCATCATATAGATTAATAATGAGCCTTCGAGTGCTACGTCAGTTTAAATTAGTATAGGGCCCGCAGGCATGGGACAAGCGGGCGGAGAACATAATTACTTCCCTTCAAATGTGGACATGTAGAAGGACTGGACGAATAACAAATTGAGAGGTTCTGGGGAACGAAAAATATGATGAGAAAATCAGTTAACAGGGTTGTGAGTTATTTGGTTGGTAAATTCTTTGGAGGACTTGAGTACCAGTCTGACGGTCAGGTCGTTTGAGTCCGAAAATGGGGGAAGTGGGAATGTCTCCATGGCGAAGTAGTTACGCTGTCTTCTTTGCGCTCCGATATTTGTGGGTTCTATTCCGGGCACTCGTCGTTCGGTTCACGAGTGCAATTTTATCGGAGACTCCTGGGGGTCGTCGCTGGAGCTACGGAGTTCGTGCTTTCGGCAGGCCGCCCTGCGGAAAGAGACCGAGCCATATGGGATAAAACCGTATGCAATAAAGGCGATCCTCTGATCTTTTAAAACCTCTTTAAAAATACTGCCGACAATTAACTGGTGTTGACTTTGTGTGCGACAGTGGCAGGTAATCTGTGAGCGTTAACTAGTTTTTGTTTGTTTGTATGTTCAACGTTTGTTATGTAACAGATCATGCATAAGCTCTCAGTCATAGACATGCACATACAGTACATATGTTCTCTCTCTCTCTCTCTCTCTCTCTCTCTCTCACACAAACACACACACACACATACATACATACAAACACATACGTTTTCTCATATAACTATGTATATAATACGTACATTCTCTCTCTCTCTCTCTCTCTCTCTCTCTCTCTCTCTCTCTCTCTCTCTCTCTCTCTCTCTCTCTCTCTCTCTCTCTCTCTCTCTCTCGTACATAAAAACATGTTCTCAAACGCACGTATGCACACACGAGGACACCACATATTCGTTACAACACCTATACCGCGGACTCCCCAATTATGAGAATGTCCCCAAAAGGCGCTGGCTTGCCATCTGACCCAGTAAATGACAACATGTGGCAAAGCTGGTGTCCGTTACACGCGCTCTGTCTGCTACACGGTGCATCATTAACACACACAATCATAGAACTATTACAGTATACGTTCTTGTGAGTCCATGACGTCTGCCCAAAGTTGAAGGTGGCTTTGCTTGAGATTTATGATAGATTTGGGGCTGTGTGGTCTCGAGGTATGGTGTCCGCCTCGAGTGCTGGAGGTCCCGGGTTCAAGCCCCGGTGAGGACCGGGATTTATTTCACGTGGACTTCTAGTAATAAAATTTCCCCTGGTCTCTGGGTAGTGAGATCGGACGCCCGTGTGTATTGTTGCGCACGTAAAAATCCCTTGGCAGTTGGAAATAGAAAAATAGTAGCCTGACGCCGCTGCCCGGGCAAAATTTCGAGTTAAAAATCTACCCAAAGTATTTCAGGATCCTCGCCGGTGCTGTGGAGTTCGTGCACTGAGCTGAGTTTCTCCAGACTCAGGTATGAGTTAGGAGTAGAACGGAGCACTTATGGGTTGCACCCGTGTGCCGTGATGTTGATCCATCGGCTAAACTTAACTAAACTTATTCCGTACATGTACGTGTGTTAGATGTCTGCGTGGCCAATAGGTTATCGCGCTCACGCTTAAACCTCTTCCTGTGTGATGATGGCGGAGTAGTGGTTCACTCAATATACTAGTAAATAGGACTTGAACGCTGTCTTCTCGTTCAGAATGCAATGGCAAACTACTGAACGTAAAATTGCCTGGAAATGCAACCGGTTATTGAGCGCAACGTCCTGTAACCTACATTCCACATGTTTTGTTAACTGGTTGTAAAACAAAGATATCTGTAACTGTTAAAATAATTATGTGTTGTTATTGGATTGTAGAGTTAATTATATGCTGCTGATGGTTGTAAAGCATGTTTCTATTCGGCTATAAAGTATCTTTCTACATGGTTGTAAAATATCTTTCCATTTGGTTGTAAAGTATGTTTCTATTTGGCTGTAAAGTATCTTTCTATTTGGCTGTAAAATATCTTTCTATTTGGCTGTAAAATATCTTTCTATTTGGTTCTAAAGTATGTTTCTATTTGGCTGTAAAGTATGTTTCCATCTGGTTATAAAATATCTTTTTATCTGGCTGTAAAGCATGTTTCTATTTGGCTGTAAAGTATCTTTCTATTTGGTTGTAAAATATCTTTCTATTTGGCTGTAAAGCATGTTTCTATTTGAATGTAAAGCATGTTTCTATTTGGTTGTAAAATATCTTTCTATTTGGCGTAAAGTGAGTCTCTATTTAGTTGTAAAGTATCTTTCTATTCGGTTGTAAAATATCTTTCCATTTGGTTGTAAAGTATGTTTCTATTTAGATATAAAGTAAGTTTTTATTTAGTAAAGAAAGTTTATATATGGTTGTTAAATAGGTTTCTATCCTGTTGCAAAGTATCTTTCCATTTGGTTGTAAAAGAAATCAATTTGGGAACCAGCTGAGGACACTGAAACAGTTACATAAATAAACACACATAGTATTGTTCGGCGCTCACAGAAAGACAAAGAAGAAGTAGAGACTAGAGGACGCACTAGACAATATACAATTCGAAAGCTATAGTTACCGACCGGGAATCGAACCTGTCACCTCCAAATGACGACGGCGCCTCGCTGTAAGAACAAGTGTACTTCGACGCACGACTAACTAGACACTCCAAAAAGTGTCTTCATTAGTCATGTCTATCATACACATGAACCTACAGCTATGGAATACGGATAGAATTCGTATCAAACCATTGAGATATCACCATAGGTCTCATAATATATATTAAACCAGCATAGGTCAAATAACAAACACACAAACACATCGAACCGTAATGCTGTGTCGAGTATTAACAAACATTAAAAAAATAAGAGAAACATTTTAAAGAAGAGAAATGATTGGTCGGTTCTAATCTAATTATACGCGTACAGCATTATTATTTTATTATATTTTTCATTATTTTGGCTACAAAGTATGTTTCTATTTGGTCGTAAAGTATGTTTCTAATTGGTTCTAAAGTATGTTTCTATTTGGTCGTAAAGTATGTTTCTATTTGGTTGTAAAGCATGTTTCTGTTTGGTTGTAAAGCATGTCTCTGGTTAGTTGTAAAGCAAGTTTCTATCTGGTTGTAAAGTACCCTTCCTTTTGGTTGTAAAGTATCGTTATATTTGGTTGTAAAGTATCTTTCCATTTTTGTTGTTGTAAATTCTCCTTCCATTTGGTTGTAGAGTATCTTTCCATTTGGTTGTAATGATGTTACCAAAACCTGCTTCTGGGGTTCAGAACTGACAACGTGTGAGACAGCGGCCGCGGGTATCCACTTGACAGACGTGAACAACTTTGTACCTGAGAATAAACCACAACTGAGCAGCAGCATATCCTTGAAACGACGATGTCCCAACCAACGCTGGCATTATTTTGACCGTTTGAGATTTTATTGAGTTCTACATTCAGTTAATTATAACTGCTTTCTGACGACCGACACGCATACACCGACACGGTGGGTGGGGAAAATTGTGAGGGTGCGGGATGTATGTGTGGATAGATGCGGGATGTGTGGGTTGACGGGGGTATGTGTGTGTGGTTTTGTGATGTGTGTTTTGCTGGGTGGTTGCGGGTGTGTGGGTGGGTGGTGGAGAATATGTGGGTTGGTGTGTGCGTGTCGTTATGGGATGGATGGGGATGTATGTGTGGGTGGGGAAATGTGTGTGGGTGCGGGTGGGGGATCAGTTGGTGGGTGGCGGCATGTATGTTTGCCTGAGTCTGTGTGAGTGCGTGGAGGTATGTGTGAGTGCGTGGGGTGTGGTGGGTGGGGGATGTGTGGGTGGCTGCGGGGTGTGAGGGTGGATGGGGGAGGTGTCTCACAACATTGCAATATGCACTGTTTATGTTTACAACTTTCATTTGACAATGTTTTTTTTTCCCCATGTGAATGTACCATGCGTAATATGCATTGTTTATGCTTACAAAATCCATTTGACAATGTTTTTTCCCCCCTATGTAAATATAACATGCACATTTGATGAATGAAAGATGAGTGATCGGAAGGGTCGAATGTAAGACGGGCCTGCGTGCCCAATTTGTTTTTGTTTTTTTTTATTAGCATATCCTTTACAGGACTTAGCTGTCAACACCAGCATCTTTCAGCTGTATGTTGATCTCTTGGCAAGATTACGCTCAGTAGTTTGCCATTGCTTTCTGAGCGGCCGGCTCACATACCCCGTAAGTTACCGATGCGATTCGAACCACTGCTGATTTGAACCGTCATCACGTTACCGACGAGAGTATACGAGATTACGGAGAAAAGTCATAACCTCTAAGCCACGAAGCCGGCTACCCAATTTGTTACCCTATTAAAATAAAGTTTGTTCGTTCGTTCGTTCGTTTGTTCATACCAAGGTGAAAAACAATGCAAGGTAGTTTGCTTCCAAGTAGTCTGCGATTTCGAAACAGGTATGCGGGTTTGTGAAACGGCGTCCTACCCTAAAGCCACAGACACCAGCGGGTGTGCCTGGAAGAAAAGGTGAACAACTCGCTGCGAAACCGAAGATTGCAGTCACATGCGCAAGTCACAACCCCTGTCCTCACATAGAATGAGGATGTGGAAGTCAAGGGAAAACCAAAACATTAACTGCTAAAGAGTAGGTTTATGAACAAGCCACACGTCTGATGCCCACATACGACAGCTGGTGATAATAGGGGACTGTGGGGTGACATGATCCAACAACTTTAACATCGCTCTTCACATTGGATGACGTGATGATGATGATTGTGGTGGTGGTGATGATGATGATGATGATGATGATGATGATGATGATGATGATGATGATGATGATGATGATGATGATGATGATGATGATGAAGGTTAAGGCGACGAAGGCCGAGACGTGAAAGTCGGCACTTACTTTGTACTAACCGCCGATAATACCATACACACACATAGACACTAAATACTTAAAGTTCTAGTGAATGTTATATAGCGGATGCGTTCGTGTAACGCTTACGAAGTTACACAGACAATCTCATGATTGCTGTCGGGTGTGGGTTCCACTCCTGGACTCGCCGCTCGCTACGGGAGGGAAAGACTGACTACCTATTCCTCGATACACTATGGCTCATAAACTGTGACAGCTTAACAAAGACACCTAGCAGGCTTCTGCTTAGGGGCCTCTTTCTACAGGGTATATACAATATTGTCCTTGCCCAGCGGTCAGGAGGATATGAATACAGCAATGACTCGGTTTAAGGAACATCGATATAGCGGGATTTCGGATTTAACGGACCAATAATGATACCGCATTTTAATTAGTAATGTATTTTTTAAAAAAAACAAAAAATTACACGATTTAAACGAATTGCCTTGAGCATTTTATGTGAGAAAAATTAATAGATTGCCATCCATGTTCAGCCCTAATGAGGTTATAATTACGGTTATACTAGTATTGCCTCTTCTTTCTTTACATTACCAACTCTCTCTCTCTCTCTCTCTCTCTCTCTCTCTCTCTCTCTCTTTCTCCACCCTCCCTCTCTCTCCACCCCCCCCCCTCTCTCTCTCTCTCTCTACTGGATGTCGTTTCGCTAGTCTTGTGCCCAGTACCAGGCCTCGCAGCTCCCCGGCCTAACCCCGGTGTCTCTCATCTTGAGCTAGAACTCTCTCTACTGGATGTTGTTTCGCTAGTCCTGTGCCCAGTACCAGGCCTCGCAGCTCCCGGCCTAACCCCGGTGCCTCTCATCTTGAGCTAGAACTCTCTCTACTGGATGTTGTTTCGCTAGTCCTGTGCCCAGTACCAGGCCTCGCAGCTCCCGGCCTAACCCCGATGCCTCTCATCTTGAGCTAGAACTCTCTCTACTGGATGTTGTTTCGCTAGTCCTGTGCCCAGTACCAGGCCTCGCAGCTTCCGGCCTAACCCCGTGTCTCTCATCTTGAGCTAGAACTCTCTCTACTGGATGTTGTTTCGCTAGTCCTGTGCCCAGTACCAGGCCTCGCAGCTCCCGGCCTAACCCCGGTGTCTCTCATCTTGAGCTAGAACTCTCTCTACTGGATAGCGAAACAAGCGCTCTTATCCACTCGGTCATACAGACCTCTAACAACATCGGTGAAAGATACCCACCACACTTCTCTAGGCTGTCTCCGGTGTGAACTATATGATGTCGTCTTGGTAGTAACATGTTTGCAATCGCTGCTTCACGGGAACCAAAATAAAGTTTATTCAGTTCATAATTTAGTAAGTTAGACAGATCATCCTCACTGTACATCGAACCATTTAGTCCATAAGTGCTCAGTTCCCCTCCTCAGTAAAGCCCGCAGCATGTAGCGGCTAACGTTCATAAATCAACACACATGTATTGCTTGGCATTCATCGAAAGAAGTAGAGACTAGAGGACGGATAGACAATATAACAATTGAAAGCTACAGTTACCGACCGGGACTAAAATATATAAGATAGCACCATAGGCCTCAGAATGTTATATTAAACCAGCATTAAAGTTAACTGCTTGTCCCTTTTTATAGGATGTCACACAACCTCAGTATTTACTGGTTT
>JACEFZ010023911.1:0-160000 GCA_014155875.1 Cepaea nemoralis
TCATCTGACAAGCTCCACCCGATAGCCTCTTTTATTTTTGATGTGCAGCTCTGGACCTGTAAGGCGACCCCCACCATCTATCATCTCCGCACCACCATATTCCATCTTATCACCTATCCACGTATTCATCCATGCAATCATCGTCCACCAAAAATACTCAATCATCTATCCTGTTTACTGCCCATCCACCCACCCACACACCAATCTTTCATCTATCTAATCACGACTAACCCCTTCAATACTCTACTTGCCTCTCCCTGACCATCCATCCACCCACAGCCAATTTGTCCACCCTTCTAAGCAATCGACCAAAACCACTCATTCATCTATCCTCTTACTGACCTAATACATTTTCACTTTATACCAAATAATTCATTCCATCAAGCCCGTCACCACCTATAATCAACCCACCAATTTCCACAAGCCTTCCACATATTTATCTACCACCCACAACTATTCACGCATCGACCTACCATCGTCGTGTCCTCCTTTAAAGTGTCGTCCCTGGAGTGAGGAGATCCGACACCCACATTATAATATTATTTTTTTCCCCCTCAATATTCTGGAGAATCCACCAGCTTCCGTCCAACACACTCCATCAGCCTATGGACAACCTTTTCCTATCACTCTCACACTGTCGTACTATGCCCCCTTCTCATACTTCCCCAACGCAACATACTCAACAACTCTTGCTTCTAGAAATTAATAAAGATTAATTTATTAAAATAAAAGTGTAACGTGTATGAGACGTGTATGCGAAGAAAATGTGTGACGTGTTCTATAAAGTGTGTAGACTCTGTCTCTCAGACATCAACTCAGTCAGCTGATCACAGCAAAGATAGACCACAGCACGTTACGTCAGAACAAGTACGTCTCACCCGTTGCCGGAACCATCTTGCCGGATAATGCTTTGCCTCTGTAGACCTCTGGTAATCCAATTTCATGAACATCCGAAATAGACACCGGTGGTATTAAGAGTTAATCAGGGACCGGTTGCACTCTACACAATGTCCGTTCCTAATGTTCCTAAACAAACTGCACAAGTCTTTTGCAGTGTGTACGCAGTTAGTTAGTTAGTTAGTTAGTCGACAGATCATCCTCGTTGCACATCGAACCATTCAGTCCATAAGTGCTAATTACTAATGTTAATTGTTACTGTACTAACACTAGGTACTCTTAGCCGGTTCTCGGTTCGTTACTACTGTCTGATGCTGTGTGGTGCATCAGTATGCATCACTCTCTTTGATGAATCAATTTCCTTCTAGCGTAAGTTACGTTTCTGTATGCAACTTTATTGACTCTTGAACTGGTGTTCTTCAGAATGGGTTTTTTAATTCTTCCCAAAACTTGTAGAGTTTCCTTGGATCTGGTAGGGAACCTAGGATAGAAACAACACATCTGGTGATAGTACTAGTCACTGATCCCTTCGGCTGAGTGTAAGCCTATCACCTTGCTTAATGATCTTTAGCTAACTAGACTTAGTCATAGAGCAGATTAGCTACCCACCTAGAGTCGAATCAGGCTATGACAAAGAAAAATATCAGCAAACAGAATGCGGAACCCCGCCCACCAGGGACACCTACGGGAAGATCCCAATTATCCTTCATTACTCAACTAGTAAAGCTTATCAACACTTCACTAATCTATTCTAGCTAACAGAGCCAAGTATCACTTCACTACTCTAGCTAGTTTCCACTAACAGTGCTAATCATCACACTATAGTTTAACAAGGCTACTGCCTAAAGTAATTATAACGAATATATTATAATAAGGTTATACCTTAAATGGCACTACTAGCAGTCCTATAAATCATATCTACATCTGCCATATAGGCACGTGTAAAATTAAGTCACTAATTAACACACGGTAGATATTATTTCCACTGGCACTGCAGTGCCCTGCACTCTGTCTAGAGCATTATTCAAGTCCACCCTAGTTGATCTCAACTCGAGTTTATATGGCAAACTACCAAAGTTGTCCACGTGACGTTATCCTTTACTCCCCCACACAGGTGGCACAGTGGCAAATCATCCCCTGTCAAGAACTATTTTCCTGGCTTAAATCCTGTCAAAGTTGTCAGTAATTGCCTAGATTCTCAAAACAAGCCAGCTAGTTTCTGTAAACTCCCAACAAAGAGTTTCGATACCAAGCTGCCAATCATCTTGATGTTCCGGAAACCAAGAATTGACAGATGCACTGTTTTCCGTACTAGGTACTTCCGTTTTACATCTGCCCCTGTGATCTCACGGCTTCCATCTGCATTCAAATGTTGACAAACTTGTCACTCTTCTGTTCCGTGGTGACAATATATGTGATTCCAACTGTTAATGAACTGCCAACTCGGTGTATCCACTCATTCTCACTCACCACCAAATGTGTATATGGGCTGACACGATGTAACCTGTACAGCTGTGTTTACTCTGTTAGTACAAATAGATGTCGCTGGTCGATCGTCCGCTTAATCCGAAAATCCTCTGTAATAATCAACCGGATAAACACACGGTTTCATTTTGTGACATAGGCCCCCTCCTAAGAGAGTAGTCCATCTCACTCTTCTCCACCGTGAGTTTAATCCAGATGATTCATTCTTCTTCTTCAGGAGCTGGGTGTCTTGACAAGAAATCCGCTCCAACATTTTCCTTCCCAGGAATGTACTCTACTGTGAAATTATACGGTTGAAGTAACAACGACCACCGCATCAAACGTGCGTTGAGCTTCTGAGAAGTAGCCAGGAACATCAGGGGCTGATGATCTGACTGGACCCGAAACTTAACTCCATACAAATATGGCTGAAATTTTTGCACTGCCCATACGAGGGACAAGCATTCTCTCTCGACAGTTGAATAATTCCTCTCCGCCTGTAGAAGTTTCTTACTTGCGTATGCCACAGGTTTCAAAACCGAAGCATCGTCTTTTCCTTCCTGTAACAAAGCGGCTCCAATTCCAATCGCACTTGCATCCGTTCTCAACACAAATGGTTTGGAAAGGTCAGGGAGCTGTAATACAGGTTTGCTGACCAAGGCCTCCTTTAACTGACTATAGGCATTCTCACATTCTGGTGTCCAAATGATTTGATCCGGTAATCCCTTTTTCAAGGTTTCCGTCAACGGAGCTCCCAGTTCAGTGAAATCTGGGATAAATTTGTGGTAGAACCCACACAACGAGAGAAAAGATCGCACATCCTTCTTCGTTTTTGGCCTTGGTGCATTTCTGATTTTCTCCAGGTTCTTCTCTTCTGGGACAATGTGTCCTGGAGTGATGGTGTGACCTAGAAATTCCAGAGTCTGGTAACCAATCATGCACTTGGTTGGACGAGCAGTAAGCCCTGCTTCCTTGAGTCTATTAAACACTCTCTCCAAGGATTGTAAGTGGTCATCCAAGCTGTCACTGGAAATCAGAATATCATCCATGAATGAGATGATGGACGGATCCTGTAACGGATCTAGTAAAGTCCTCATCATGCGTGTAAACACACTAGGTGCATTGCTGAGTCCAAAGGGCATGACCTTGAATTCGTAGTGTCCACTGGGTGTACTGAAAGCTAACAGTGGTCGAATCTCCGGTTTGACTGGTATCTGATAGTACCCCCGACTCAGATCCACCTTTGAAAAGTACCGAGCCTTATGGAGCCTAGCGAATAACTGAGTTGGATTCGGCAAAGGTTCCACCTGAAACTGTGTATGACTGTTCAGCAGTCGGTAATCTATACACAACCTGTGTTCTCCACTTGGTTTGCGTAACAAAACTACCCCCGCATTGTATGGGGATGTGGATGGTGCAATCACGTCATCCTCCAGCAGTTTTTTTATTTCCTCCTCCAGGGCCTTTTCTTTAGAGAATGGCACTGGGTAAACCTTCTGACGAACAGGCTCCTGTGTGGTCAAAGTCATCTCAAACTCCACCAACCTCGTTCGTCCTGGTTTATCAGTCAGTATCTCCTTATGAGACTTGAGAACCTGGGTTATCCTTTCCCTCTCCTGGGAGGTCAGATCAGGGTTCACTTGTACATCCCTATAGGTTTCCTGGTGTACCAAGGGATATTCCCTGCCCTCGCTGGTTCCCACTTCTGTCTCCACTGCAACAGCCATTGCCATGAGGTGAGCTGCCTTGTCTCCGGGTCTCTCTTCGTATTTCCGCAAGAGATTGATATGGAAAATCTTCGACTTTCCCCGGATCCGGATCTGATAGTTGGTTCTGGATATCACCCTTTCCACGGGAAATGGTCCTTGCCAACCTATCTCCAGTTTGTTGTTTCCCGTTGGGAGTAACAACAAGACTTTATCTCCTACCTCTAGAGATCTTTCTTTAGACCTACGGTTGTAGTAAGCCGCATGTCTTTTCCTGGCCTTTTTCAAGTTTTGATTTGCCAGAGTCCATCCCTTGTGGAGTTTTTCTTTCAGTTCCTCCACGTATTGATAGGATGAGATCACTTCTTCTGACGTCCCCTCTTCAGTCCAACTCCTCAACATGGCTTCCAACGGTCCTTTGATTGGACGACCAAACAGCAACGTAGCGGGTGGTAGTCCTGTTGAGCCATGAGGAACTTCCCGATAGGCAAAGAGTGCTGCTGGGATATATTCATCCCACCTATCAGGTTTTTCCTGCGCTAATTTCCTGAGCATTGTCATCAACGTGCCGTTGAAACGCTCTACTTGTCCATTGGCTTGAGGGTGGTAAGGGCTGGTATGTATGTGGTTAGAGTGAAACACCCTAAATACCTCCTCCATGAGTTTTCCACAAAACTGAGATCCATTGTCCGTCAGAATTTGATCCGGAAAGCCTAATCTGGTAAAGGCCTCCATCAGTGCGTCCGCCACTCTTTTCGAGTCAATCGTGGTCAACGGTATAGCCTCACCCCACATTGTACAGCAATCCACCATTGTGAGTATATACATGTTCCTCTTCCTAGTCCTGGGAAGTGGACCCACGATATCGATGGCTACCCTCTCGAAAGGAGAGTTCATGATGGGCATCTCACCCAACATCACCGGTGCTGTCCAGTGTTTCGGTGCCACCCTCTGGCACTCAGGGCATGACTTCACATACCGACGCACATCATCTGTCATTCCCGGCCAATAGTAGTGGCAGGAAATCCGCTGCATGGTGGCGGCAATACCCATGTGTCCACTAAAGGAGATGGTATGCCCCATATGAAGAATCTGGGACCGATGAGCTTTCGGGACGACCAACTGACCGTATAGGTTGTCTCCCCTTCCTGCTCTCCTGTAGAGTATCCTATTCTTCATGTAGTACTGCCCCCGTCCTGGTGGATCAGCACTTTTCTGCAGCTTTTTGTAGCAAGGACGTAAAGTATCATCCTCACTCTGGGCAGTTCGTAGCTCCCCCGGCATTGGGTTAGTCACAATTGCGTCTGCCTCTTCCGTTTTCGTCTGAGAGCGAGTCTGCATTGCTCCCATATGAATTGGCTCCCTGGGCATTCCCAGAAAGACATACCGGCAACCTAGGATGACTGGAAAAATGGGATCGGTCAATACAGCGGCCTTGATGGTGCCGGTGACGTACCTTGACCGAATCTCCACATTAGCAATGGGCAACTTCATGGTTACAGCACTCTTCTGTGCAGGCTGTATATCCAATGTTTCACCTGTGAATTGTTCTGGATGTACTAGATCCGCAGAAATCACGGCCTCCCCGTCCAGTCCTGTGTCGTATAAACACTCCACTTGACGACCGTTAACCTCTACCAATTCCACTACAGGTGGTTTTTCCTGGTCTGGAGTCTCTTCCTCGGCCTCGACCTGTTCGGTGGGCTCCACCTTAGGTTTCCCTGAGCACACGACGAATTGAGTGTCTCCTGACTTTCCCCTGCAGTCAATAGCATTGTGCGTGTTTGACTGACATTGGTTGCACCATTTCCCTGTCCTAGATTTTCTATTGTCGGACTTGAAGTGAGCTCTCCTGGTGGCGAGCTTCCTTGTTGACCTTGGCATTTTCCGTGACAACCTCCTTGGAAGTCACTTGACATGCTGCAAAGTGAGGGTTCTTAGCCTTCGATTTGCAGTCCCTCGTATTGTGAGAGGGTGACTTACAAATTGAACACCACTTCTCCGACCACGGTCGTTTAGGTGTAGAGCTTGAAGTGCTCTTGCTTCCCTCCTTCTTCTTCTCTGAATTATCCTCTGATTTTTGCACATAAGGTTCCCACTTTTTTGTTCCTGAGTTTTTGGCTTTCTTCTTGTCATGTTTCTCTTGACTTTTGGTGTTGGTGGAAAGGTTCTCCCCTGCCTCCCCATGTACCTCGACGAACCGTTCTGCTAATTTATTCACGAGGTCAATACGTTCCGCTCCTTGTTCTCCCAGGAACGTCCTGAGAGGTTTAGACATTTGCTTCTTCAGCTGGTCGACCACCATGAGCTCTTCCAGACTCTCATAGTCATGTGCGAACCCAGCCAAATCCATCCACTTATGGAGATAAGATTTAAGACGCAAACTGTAGGCGGCAAACAACTCTCCCGGTTCTCGTTTCGCTGCTCGAAATTTTTTCCGGTAGGTATGTGACGTAACCTCGAATCGTTTCAGCAGAGCCGTCTTTAACTCATCATAATTGTTCTCATGTCCTGGTGGCAGGCGAGTATAAACCTCGTATCCCGTCCCGCGTAATCCCTGGGATAGCTTAAGATTCCATTTGTTACGCTCCAGACCCATAGCAACTGACATAGCCTCGAAGCGTTGAAGGTATTGATCAATCTTCTCTTTGTCCTCCTCGTAGACCGCTAAAGGAAACTTCATAGCATGGTACCCATGTCCACCTACTGGTGTTGATCCTGGGATGGAGGAACCTCCAACTGCTCCCTCAGTTTCTCCATTAGATTGACTCTTCAACTCGAGTTCCCTCATCCGGTACTCGTGCTCCCTTTTCTGTGCTTCCTGTTCAGCTTCTAATTTCCTAGCTGCTTGCTCAGCTTCAAATTTCCTAGCTGCTTGCTCAGCTTCCCTTCTCAATTCCAACTCGGCCTTTCGCTCTTCCCGTTCCGCTTGACGATACTCTCTCTCCACTTCCTGTATGTAATCCGTTAGAGAAGACCCAGCCAATCCCATTTCTTCCCCCCTTGCCTTTAATTCTAACGTGCTAAGTTTAGGGGTGGCCATTATACAGAGAGGTAAGCTAGCAGGTCTAGTACAATATAACTGCAAATTACTATACAGATATATGAACAAGTACTATAAATCTAGATATTACCACACACAGTACATTCACTCAGTGACAAGAGTAGAATCAGGACCACAGACCTATGCAGACGTGTGAAGTGTGAACAGGTAAGATATTAGTCCTAACCCCTATCCACATTCACTCTAGCTGGATTCTCCAAAATGATATCTCCCTCTTATAACTAAGGATCCCGTGTCAAAAGACCCCGTTGTCAGAAGATCCCACTGTCAAACGTTCCTGCTTGCAGGAGATCTCGCTGTCCAAGGATTCCGTTTACGGGAGATCCCGCTGTCCAAAGATCCCGTTTACGAGAGATCCCGCTGTCCAAAGATCACGTTTACGAGAGATCCCGCTGTCCAAAGATCACGTTTACGAGAGATCCCGCTGTCCAAAGATCCCGGACGAGCCCCCAATAATGTCGTGTCCTCCTTTAAAGTGTCGTCCCTGGAGTGAGGAGATCCGACACCCACATTATAATATTATTTTTTTTCCCCTCAATATTCTGGAGAATCCACCAGCTTCCGTCCAACACACTCCATCAGCCTATGGACACCTTTTCCTATCACTCTCACACTGTCGTACTATGCCCCCTTCTCATACTTCCCCAACGCAACATACTCAACAACTCTTGCTTCTAGAAATTAATAAAGATTAATTTATTAAAATAAAAGTGTAACGTGTATGAGACGTGTATGCGAAGAAAATGTGTGACGTGTTCTATAAAGTGTGTAGACTCTGTCTCTCAGACATCAACTCAGTCAGCTGATCACAGCAAAGATAGACCACAGCACGTTACGTCAGAACAAGTACGTCTCACCCGTTGCCGGAACCATCTTGCCGGATAATGCTTTGCCTCTGTAGACCTCTGGTAATCCAATTTCATGAACATCCGAAATAGACACCGGTGGTATTAAGAGTTAATCAGGGACCGGTTGCACTCTACACAATGTCCGTTCCTAATGTTCCTAAACAAACTGCACAAGTCTTTTGCAGTGTGTACGCAGTTAGTTAGTTAGTTAGTTAGTCGACAGATCATCCTCGTTGCACATCGAACCATTCAGTCCATAAGTGCTAATTACTAATGTTAATTGTTACTGTACTAACACTAGGTACTCTTAGCCGGTTCTCGGTTCGTTACTACTGTCTGATGCTGTGTGGTGCATCAGTATGCATCACTCTCTTTGATGAATCAATTTCCTTCTAGCGTAAGTTACGTTTCTGTATGCAACTTTATTGACTCTTGAACTGGTGTTCTTCAGAATGGGTTTTTTAATTCTTCCCCAAAACTTGTAGAGTTTCCTTGGATCTGGTAGGGAACCTAGGATAGAAACAACACATCTGGTGATAGTACTAGTCACTGATCCCTTCGGCTGAGTGTAAGCCTATCACCTTGCTTAATGATCTTTAGCTAACTAGACTTAGTCATAGAGCAGATTAGCTACCCACCTAGAGTCGAATCAGGCTATGACAAAGAAAAAATATCAGCAAACAGAATGCGGAACCCCGCCCACCAGGGACACCTACGGGAAGATCCCAATTATCCTTCATTACTCAACTAGTAAAGCTTATCAACACTTCACTAATCTATTCTAGCTAACAGAGCCAAGTATCACTTCACTACTCTAGCTAGTTTCCACTAACAGTGCTAATCATCACACTATAGTTTAACAAGGCTACTGCCTAAAGTAATTATAACGAATATATTATAATAGGTTATACCTTAAATGGCACTACTGCAGTCCTATAAATCATATCTACATCTGCCATATAGGCACGTGTAAAATTAAGTTACTAATTAACACACGGTAGATATTATTTCCACTGGCACTTCAGTGCCCTGCACTCTGTCTAGAGCATTATTCAAGTCCACCCTAGTTGATCTCAACTCGAGTTTATATGGCAAACTACCAAAGTTGTCCACGTGACGTTATCCTTTACTCCCCCACACAGGTGGCACAGTGGCAAATCATCCCCTGTCAAGAACTATTTTCCTGGCTTAAATCCTGTCAAAGTTGTCAGTAATTGCCTAGATTCTCAAAACAAGCCAGCTAGTTTCTGTAAACTCCCAACAAAGAGTTTCGATACCAAGCTGCCAATCATCTTGATGTTCCGGAAACCAAGAATTGACAGATGCACTGTTTTCCGTACTAGGTACTTCCGTTTTACATCTGCCCCTGTGATCTCACGGCTTCCATCTGCATTCAAATGTTGACAAACTTGTCACTCTTCTGTTCCGTGGTGACAATATATGTGATTCCAACTGTTAATGAACTGCCAACTCGGTGTATCCACTCATTCTCACTCACCACCAAATGTGTATATGGGCTGACACGATGTAACCTGTACAACTGTGTTTACTCTGTTAGTACAAATAGATGTCGCTGGTCGATCGTCCGCTTAATCCGAAAATCCTCTGTAATAATCAACCGGATAAACACACGGTTTCATTTTGTGACACCATCAGTACATCCATCTATCCATCCATTCATAATGCAATCACCCACCAACACATTCACTCACCCTTTCATTCACCACCCATTCAGACGTGCATCCACCCCTCCACACACTTATACATGCATCCATTCACCTATGCACCCATGCATAAACCCATCCACCCACCGATCAGTCTTCCACCCGCCCACCTATACATGTATCCATTCACCTATCCATAACTGCATCCAGCCACCCATCCACCCATGTATTCATTTATCGATGCATATACCCACACATTGAGTCGGCTTCGTGGCCAAAGGCTTGCGAACGCGGTTCGTGAGCCGGGTACCAGGCGTTCGAAGCTCAGCTGCGACCGATTGTGCAGCAGACCGTGTCGCATTGTATTCTAACGTGCTGGTATGGGAGCCGGTCATCCAGAAAGCAATGGCAAACTATTGAACGTAATACTTGCCTAGTACATCAACAGCAGCTGAAAAATGCTGGTGTTGACTGCAACGTCCCGTAAGGGATACGCAACAATACATTAAATAAAAACCAAAAAAACCCACACACGCCACTACTAATCCATCCACAGATTCATTTACCCACAGACGCAAACCCAAGATCCACAACACAACCTACCCTTGTATTAAGGACCTTAGCTCCTGCGGCGAAGATTTCATAGACTCGCCATGTCTTGGCGAACAAGGCGCCGAATGTCAGCGAGAAGCTCAAGACAACCGTGAATGTCCGCAGCTGTAAGAAAGACAACGATGAAGAGGAAACACTCACTTGACATTATTTTACGACACCTGGCCGTCTTAACAGACGATAGTTAGTTACATTGCACAAAAAAGCATAAAAACTACAACGCATGGCGGTAGACCGGATAAGACCAGGGATGGAGTTATACCTCTTCATAGCACAAAGCTTGGGCTGAATTGTAGAGACCATGTGTAGCCCCTGCAGCGTGATCCCTCTCTCGGTCTGCCTAGTTTACTCCAGAGGAAAGGTAACACCAATACATCTGGAACATAACAAGCTGCAGAAGCTGCTGGATTGGCAAAGCAATTCTCTAACTGTCTGCCTTTCGGAGTGTCGATCCTAGAGCAGTTGCCAACCAAGGCTTAGGGCCTGGTGTGCTCTGCCATGACATTTAGTCTTTAGGTTGCATTTCCTCGCCCTAGGGTAAGGCGTGTACCCTCCCAATTGCGCTCCTCCGCCCGAAGCCGTTGGCACAATGTGGATTGTCGGGTTTGGTGAGCGCCGCCCATTATTCGAGGCTAACAGAAAGCAGGTGGTATCGTCTACAGTCACACGGTAACTCAGATATATCTGACTAAGACTTGACACAATGACTTTATCTTACACAGAAATCAAAGACAAGACAAGCAGAGAAACCAACTTTACAGTGCCTGGGCATATCCTTTGGCAAAGATCAATGTGTGGATTTATCTGCAGTAGATCTGGCCAGGGTACAGAGACGGTCATCCAAGCTGAAAACCCGAATCACCAAATCATTGTCCACTAACACCGGCAGAGGGGTCTTGGTGGACTACAATTGGCTGAAAGGCACTTAGTGGGGCAAAGAGACCCCTTTATAAAAAAAAGCCTGGGCACATACTGAGCATAACCTCCATGAGCAGGGTCCTGAAAACAGATTTAATCCCCCCCCCCCCCCCCCCCCCCCCGGAATTTTCGTGGGAAGTACCGTTGCCAGGCAACATTCTTTCTTTCTTGTGTCCTTCCTTCACTGCCCTATTCCATTAAGCGTTGCAGGTTTGTTTGATGATTGGTTTCCCACAAACATGCATTTTTTTGCAGTTTTACTTTCAGTCCTTCCTTCCATACTTTATCAAATGCTTTTTCTAAATCTATCCAGACCGCTAGTGTGTGTTTTTTCTCTTGGAAGGCATCCTCTATTTCCTGAGCTATATAGGTTATTTGATCTTCAGTGGATCTGTACTTTCTGAATCCTGCTTGGTGTGGTGTTAAGAGTTGGTTTTCTTCCAGATGCCATGTTAGTCTGCCATTGATAATGCGTTCCATTAATTTTCCTACACAGCTAAGTAGACTGATAGGTCGATAGCCATTTGGTTCTTCCAGATCTTTTCCTTTCTTTGGGACTGGTATTAGTATAGCTTCCTTCCACGCCTGTAGGACTATTCCTCTCTTCCAGCTGTGATTTAGAACTGCTAGTAGTTTCTTTTTTGCCTTGGTGCCTAGTCCTATTAGCATTTCATTTGTGATTCCATCCTTTCCTGGTGATTTCTTCTTTTGTAGGGTATTCATTGCCTGTTCCATTTCTTCCATTGTTAGATTTGCCATCATTTATTCTGCTGCTGTCTCTGTATTTCTATGGTGTATCTTTCTGTCTTTGATAGCTTTCTTCTGTTCGGTTGTAATATCAATGTGGTTTGCACTTGCATGGTGTTCCATTAGTGCATTTGCAGCCTTTTTTCCTGTAAGCAAGGCATTTCCTTGTTTAATTGTTATTTGTTTGTTCTAGGTCCTTCATTGTTCATGGCTTTCACTAGTTTCCATAGTTTGTTTCCATCCCTATCAAAATTCAGGTTTTCTGTTTTTTCTCCTCAACAATCTCTTGTTGTTTGATTTACTGTTCTTTTATATTTTGCTGAGATGGCTTTGAGAGAGATATTCGCTTCAAGTTGTTTGTTCTCTCTCTGCTGTCTTCCTGGCATCTTCAACTTTGTCCTCCAAAATTTGTAGGTCTTCAGTCCAGTATGGTTTGTAATTTTTCCTCGCTCCTCTTGGAATAGACTCAGTGGCTGCCTGTATTATTGCTCTGTTTAGACTTTCCACCATTTGCTTCATGTTGCCATATCGTGTATTTATGTTTTCACAATATTTGTCTGTTAGTATGGCAAATCTGTCCCAATCAGCTCGTTTGTAATTCCAGCGGGGCAAAGGCTTTTGCTCCTGTGGAACATACTCCATATTCATTACAAGCTTGATTGGTCTGTGGTCACTACCTGCTAATTGGTCAAGCACATGGCGATCGATTTTGTGGAGGATGTCTCCTGTGCAGAAAGCTAAGTCTGGAGTAGAAGTGGTAAGCCATCTTCTGGAGTAGAAGCTTGGTGTGTCATCCGCTTTGTTGAGTAGATGGAGATTTGAGTCTATTTCCCAGTCCTCCACTTCATCTCCTCTTTTGTCAGTATCTGGGTATCCCCATCTTTCTGAACGGCTATTAAAGTCTCTTTGTGTCAGTTATTTTCATGTTTGAGAGTGTAAGGTCCTTATCTGCTGGGCTATACAGATTGTAAATTCTTATTTTCACGTCCTTTATCATTATATCAACACCTATAATTTCCGTTTGGTTGTCAGAGATCACAGATACTTTGATGCAAGGTATTGTATTTCGTGTAAGTATTAGAACTCCTCCTTTGTGTCCTTCGCGGTCGAAACGTGTGGCCTGATATCCTCTGACTGAGAATTTGTGATTGGCGTTGAGGTGTGTCTCTTGAATGCATGCCACATCTAGTCTATCTTTATGAAAACGCTGTGTTAGGCAGACTTTCTTTTTATAAACTCCTTCTGCATTCCACTGTAGTATGTTGAGTGTCCTTGGTATTTGGTCAGTAGCTCTTAACCTACTCCTCTGTGCCTTGACTCCACAGCACAGGGGAAGGTGACCACCAGTAGTCATGGGTGGACCCCCTCGAGGCAGGGGGCCCGCCACTATCACCACCTGATGGGACTTCGTGGGTTTAGCACCATAACGATTAATTTTGATTTGTGACATCATGAATTCAGTTACGTTGCACTGCTTTGTCAAGCCTGTGGCTCAGTACATCCGATTTCGACAAGCATTTATTCGGGATGCTTTCCCTAGCCTTTGACTGTCCCCAGTCTACCTACAAGGCAGCAGGTTTGTGTGTCTCTTCGTTTGGTCCCTCTCCCTTGACCTGTCCGACATGGGTGGCCCTACCAGTAGCTGTGCTACCGTCGGCATAGCTCTTGGGGTCATTGGAACACACAAGCCCCTCTACCTCGTCACGGTTGACACACAGCAGAGGGGAGTTGAAAGCGAACTAGTGCAAAGAAAATGATACTGGCATCACCCACGAGTGCCCATTGGTCTATACCAGTGGTTCTCAACCGGTGGGGAATTTTAGGGTTTCCAGTAGGGGGGAAATTAAGATTATTTCAAGATCGCATTAATACAAGAACCAGGTACTTGATATTGCTTTTCCCTCTAAATTTTACGGTTCTGTATTTCCCGCCTTAATGAAATTCATTTTATAACGTAAGTAGACCCGCAAATCACGTTTTATGTAGATGTCTAGACTTGTTCTAGTATGTGTTATTAAATTTAGCTTCCAATTTTATGAATACTGTGTAAAGAGGGGGAGGGGGTTTATAGAGAGGAAATTTGAAGGGGGGGGGTGACGTTCTGAACATATGGTAAAGGGGGGGGGCATGGGCCAAAAAAGTTTGAGAGGCACTGGTCTATACAAATATGGATCTAGAACCGTATGCCTAGTGTGGCTTAAGGTGTTTAAAAGGATTGTTTTCTGACTGAACTTACTGGGTCAAGAACGGAGGAACGTCAGATGTCCACCGTGATGTAGCCTGTCCAGGACTACACACTTTATACGCTGTGAGATTGCAAGAGTGACATAACAATTTCTCATGATGTTCGTGAATATTCAGCATTGGCCGACTGTCACACGTAGGGAGGCATTATGGGAGTGTCGTGAGTTTTGCTTGTCTTGCGGTAAGGAAACAAGTCATCAGTTCTTCATTCCATCTTCATCATCATCGTCAACATCATCATCGTCAACATCATCATTATCGTCATTATCTTCAACACTATCATGATTTTCATTATTATAATTTTATCATCTTTGTCATTATCATGATGATGATGATGACGACGATCACCATCATCATCAGATACCAGGGCCTTTGCACGGCCTGTCGAACAGCTTCTCGATCTCCTGCCAGTTCTCTCGCCTCATGCTCCCTCAGAACCAAGAATTATGCAATGTCCCGTGTCTATCTTCATGCCAATAAACCCGTTCCTCATGCTCCCCCTTACCCAAGTGATATACAGTGTCCTGTGTCTATCTTCATGCCAATAAACCCCTGCCTCATGCTCCCCCTTACCCAAGTGATATACAATGTCCCGTGTCTATCTTCATGCCAATAAACCCCTGCCTCATGCTCCCCCTTACCCAAGTTATATACGATGTCCTGTGTCTATTTTCATCTCAATAGACCCCTGCCTCATGCTCCCTCATACCCAAGTGGTATGCAATGTCCCCTGTCTATCTTCGTCCCTATCAACCCCTGTTTCTTCTCCCATCATCACTCTCTCCAAACTACAGTAATTTTTGATGTGGCTAAAGTATTTCAGTACTATTTCAGCTTCGACATGGTAACCAATGAATGATGAAGCCAAGGGGACGCTACTTACAATACACACAACGCCAGTGTCCTCCCCTTGCACGTCCAGCACCAGGATGTTGCTGTAACCAAGGATACAGCCCACCAGTATGACGTTGTTGAGTCGCGGGGACGACATCTTGATCACCCTGGCAACCAGGAATCAACCACAAAGTGAATTAGAGTCGTTAAGCTTTACTTCAACACAATCACAAGAATCAACATTAACGTTGCGGATAAAGCCTTCGTCAGCACATGAAACAAGATGCACACGCTGACACAATTCTTCCTCTTCCTCTTCTTCTTCCTCTTCTTCTTCCTCTTCTTCTTCTTCTTCTTCTTCTTCTTCTTCTTCTTCTTCTTCTTCTTCTTCTTCTTCTTCTTCTTCTTCTTCTTCTTCTTCTTCTTCTTCTTCTTCTTCTTCTTCTTCTTCTTCTTCTTCTTCTTCTTCTTCTTCAGCGTTCCGAGCCATTGAGGTTCTTTGCTGCAGATACAATCCGTCTCCATTCGTCTCTCTGATTGACCTTCTCTTGCCAGTCGTTGATTCCAAGTGCTTGTAGGTCTGTATATATATTATCTCTCCACCGTCTTCTTGGTCTACCTCGGGGTCTACGGTCATTTATTTCCTGAGTGTAAGCGAGTTTTGTTTCCCTATTATCTTCCATTCTTTCTATATGCCCCAGCCATTGTAGTCTATTAGCCTTCATGATACCAGTGATTAGCGGGGACTTAAACAGATCATAAATGTCTTTTTTCTTACTTCTTTTTTTCCACTCTCCACTTTGTGTATCCCTAATGGGTCCAAAGATGCGTCTTAAAACTTTGTTCTCAAAGGTTTGTAGCAAGGCTTCGTCTCCTTTCGTTGTACTCCAGGTTTCAGAGCCATACAGCACAACTGGTCTAATCAGTGTTTTGTATATTATGATCTTGGTGTTACGAGACAGCGAGAAGATTACGAGATACTGACACAACTGCATAAAAACGTCGACCTGTAAAACTGAAGATTATAGGTACAATTTTCCAATTCTCCGATGTACCCCAATGCCTCTCTTCTTTATTTTGTCAGAGCATTTGAGAACATCGTGACAAATGGAAAGATAAAGGGGAAGAGAGGCAGAGGCAAAAAGATGCTGGATGGATTGAGGACGGTGGCATGGAGGAATATTACCAGCAGAACTGATCCAGAACACCAAAGACCGAGATCTGTGGAGAGACATGAAGAAAGAAAGAATAAGAGGAGGAGAAAGAAGAAAAGAACAAGGAGACTAGGAGTGGGAGGACGAGGGGGAGGAAGAGGAGAAAGAAGAGCAAAGAATAAGAGGAAGAAGAAGAAGAACTGAAACATTTGTGCTGTATTTCTCTTGATTAAAATCCTTGCATGGAAATGACACCCACTTGCCCGCTCTGACCTGGTCATAACCAGGATTATTTAACTGTTTGAGGAATTAAATAGTGTTTGAAAAAGGGATAGGTCACCGCAACCCATAAACCAACCCTCAAGAGTAGACGTTCAATTTGTATTCACTTTGCAGAACAGATCACCTCCGGTGAATGTTTGATGGGAAATCTGCAAGGGGGAGGCAAAGAGATAAAGCCTGGAAGACTTGGCCATATAGCGTAATCGAGAAAAGTACACATCCCTGATCCACGACTCTGGTGATCGTGTGAGATGGCGAACCATGACCGTGGCACGGCACTTGATGATGATGACAAGTACAGGGCAGAGACGTAAACACCACAGCAATCAGCAACACCAACGCAAGATGTAACAAATAAACACCGATAGACATGCTGTGTCATGCCGTTAAACAAGATGTAACAAATAAACACCCATAGACATGCTGCGTCATGCCGTTAAGTCTGGGCGGTCACGGTTCGCCATCTCACACGATCAGCAACACCAACGCAAGATGTAACAAATCAACACCGACAGACATGCTGCCTCATGCCGTTAAGTGTGGGCGGTTACGGTTCGCCATCTCACACGATCACCAGAGTCGTGAATCAGGGCCTGTACTTTTCTCGAGGATGCTATATGGCCAAGACATCCAGGTATTTATTTCATTGCCTTCCCACTGCAGTTTCACCATAAAACAGACACCGGGGGTGATCTGTTCTGATAAGTGAATACAACGACAGCCGTCTACTCTTGTGGGTTGGTTTATGAGATGCGGTGACCTATCCCTTTTTCAACACTATTTAATTCGTCAAATCAGTTAAATAATCGTGGTTATGACCAGGTCAGGCGGGCAAGTGCGTGTCACTTCCAAGCAGGGATATTAATCAAGAGATATACAGCACAATGTGTCTCAGTTCTTCTTCTTCTTCCCCTTATTCTTTGCTCTTCTTTCTCCTCCTCCTCCCCCTCGTCCTCCTCATTATATTAACTTCTTCTTTTCTTCTTTCTCATCTTCTTGTTCTTTCTTTCTTTCTTTCTTTCTTTCTTTCTTTCTTTCTTTCTTTCTTTCTTTCTTTCTTTCTTTCTTTCTTTCTTTCTTTCTTTCTTTCTTTCTTTCTTTCTTTCTTTCTTTCTTCTTCTTCTTCTTCTTCTTCTTCTTCTTCTTCTTCTTCTTCTTCTTCTTCTTCTTCTTCTTCTTCTTCTTCTTCTTCTTCTTCTTCTTCTTCTTCTTCTTCTTCTTATTATTATTATTATTATTATTATTTTTATTATTATTATTATTATTATTTATTCCTGTTCCTCCTCTTTTCTCTTCTTTTGCTTCGTTGTCGTCATAAAATAAACATATTCTGCTATTATTTCTGCTACCCCAGAATCATACGCCTCGCCCGGTAGGGGTAGTCATGTGCACCAGGTGACTCCTGACCGTCATCACGCGGCTGAGGGCAAAAGAGTATCAACATTGAAAGCAGGAACTTGGAATGTAAGAACTATGAGTGGGGATGGAAAATTGATAACATTAAGAATGAAATGAGAAGATTAAATATTAACCTGTTAGGTATATGTGAGACCAGATGGACAGGAATGGGCATTATAACATCTGAGGAATATAGAATAATCTATTCTGGTGGAGAGAAACAACAGCGAGGAGTAGCAATTATAATGGATACAGAGAGAGCAAAATCGATCAAAGGATATTGGACTGTATCAGACAGAGTGTTACTGGTGAAGTTGAGTGGAAGACCTTTTGATGTCAACGTCATACAAGTTTATGCACCAACAGCAGACAGTAGTGATGACAGCATTGATGAATTTTATAATGATTTAGAGAAAGCCTTCAAGAAATGCAAGAATTCTGAAGTAAATATCATAATGGGTGACTTGAATGCCAAAGTTGGAAATCAACAGGACGGATGCATAGTAGGCAAGTATGGACTAGGGGAACAGAATGAAAGAGGTTGCAGACTTGAACAGTGGCAAAAGAGCATGATTTGATTATTGGAAACAGCTGGTATCAACAGTACCCAAGGAGATTATGGACATGGAGGAGTCCTGATCATAAGATCAGAAATCAGATTGATTACATTCTCATCAACAGAAGATTTCGAAATGCCTTAAAAGTCGCAAAAACTATACCAAGCGCAGACTGCTACAGCGACCATAGATTAATCTTAAGCAATTTACATATAAAATTAAAGAAAGTCAAATATTCACTACCAAGAAACACAAAGTTTGATCTACAGGCACTGAAGAGTGAGGAAATAAAAGATAAATTCAACGTAGAGGTAAAGAACAGATTCGATGCATTGTCCGATATGGAAATATTATTTCAAGACGTCAGTGACCAATGGGAAATATTAAAGAAATCAGTCAACCAAGCTGCAGAAACAACCATCCCAAAAATAAAGATAATAGGACGCAAGAAATGGATGACGGAAGACATCTTAAAACTCATGGAAGTAAGAAGAAATAACAAAAATAACAAGGAAAAATATGAAGAGATTCACAGGAAAATTAGGAAGCTATGCAAAGAGGCAAAAGAAACATGGCTTGAGGAAAATTGCAAGGAAATTGAAAACCAACACAACACCCGGAATACCAAATTAATGCACAAAAGAATTAATGACATCACTAACAAAAGAACACACACATCAACGGGTTGCCTAAAAACCAAAGATGGCAAAATCATAATAGAAAAAGATCAGATTTTACATGCGTGGTCAGATTATGTGAAAGACCTTTATGATGATACAAGAGAAGAACAATATGATCATCGGAATAATAATGAAGGACCATCAATTTTGAAGATGGAAGTTCAGAATGCTCTTAACCATATGAAAACTGGCAAGACCCCGGGTACAGATAACATCACAATAGAAATGATCAATGCCTTAGAAGAATATGGAATAGACCAAGTCACCAGACTGCTGAACGCAATATACGATACTGGAGATATACCTCCTGAATTATGTAATTCTATATTTATTGCAATCCCGAAGAAATCAGGAGCCTTGGAATGCGATCAACATCGAACAATTAGTATAATGAGCCACATCACAAAGATTCAGCTGAGAATTATCATGCAAAGAGTCAGGAAGAAAATACAACCCGAAAGTGGAGAAGAACAATGTGGGTTTGTAGAAGGCAAGGGCACAGTAAATGCTGTGTATATACTGAGAACAGTAATTGAACGTTCTATAGAAGTAAACAAAGATCTATATCTTTGCTTTATTGACTACACAAAGGCTTTCGATAAAGTGAGACATGTCGACATGATAAGGATGCTTGAAGATCTACAAATTGATGGAAAAGACCTTAGACTTGTAAAAAACATATATTGGAAACAACAAGCTGCCATCAGAATTGATAACGAATGTAGGTCAATATCAGCCTATTAAAAGAGGTGTGAGACAGGGATGTGTAATGTCTCCAGATCTTTTTTCCCTGTACAGTGAAAATATTTTCAGAAATATAGAAGATATGGAAGGAATCAACATTGGGGGACGATACATCAATAACATTAGATATGCAGATGATACAGTCTTGATTGCAGACAATGAACAGGACCTGCAAAATTTAGTAGATGCGGTTGTTGCACACAGTGAACAACTAGGGTTAGAACTGAATATTAAGAAGACACAGATTATGGTCGTCACTGGGAAGAAGGAAATACCACAATGTGATATACGAGTAAATGGGCATATTCTTAAGCAAGTGAATCGATACAGTTATCTCGGCACAGTCATAACATCTGATGGGAGATGCCTTGAAGAGATTAGAACAAGAATTGCCATTGCGAAGGTAGCCTTTTGCAAGATGAAAAACATACTGACCAATAAAAAGATATCAATTGAAACGAGAAAAAGAGTGTTGAAGTGCTACATAGAACCTATACTTTTGTATGGATGTGAAGCGTGGACAATAAGCAGTCAAGCTGAAAAACAGCTGATGGCTGTGGAAATGTGGTTTCTGAGGAAAATGCAAAGAATACCATGGACAGACAGAAAAACCAATGAACAAGTCCTTCAAGAAACAAATGAAGATCGTAAACTGATTAGAGATCATTAGACGTAGACAGTCAAAATTTTTTGGGCATGTTATGAGAAGAAATGACTTGGAGAACTTGGTGACGACTGGCAAGATCGAAGGGAAGAGACCAAGGGGAAGACCGAGAAGTAAATACCTGGATGGCTTGGCCACGTGGCATGGTCGAGACAGGAACACAGAGCTGATCCACGACTCTGGTGATCGAGTGAGATGGCAGAACATGACCGCCCACGCTTATCGGCATGGCACATGATAGATGGATGGAGAATCATACGTTCTTTAACTCCACCACCTCTCCGTGTCCCCCCAACCCATTCCACATTTTCGCTATTGTGTTTCACCTTTTCACCTTCCCACAATTTCTTCTCACTTCTGCCCACCCATATTGATCCATGAACACCTTCTTCCCCTTCCTCTTCCCGCCCACCCGGGGTCAAGCGCAATCAGACAGACAGACAGACAGACAGATAGAAAGAAATTATGACCAGCCTTGGAACATTGCCTCGAATATGGAGATTACGATAATGCGACGCTTTTCGCGGGGCCTTTGTGTAGCTACATGGAGTTGATCTATGTGTATATTGCCATTCAGAAATCTGGCAGTATGGGCGCGCAAGCCCCAGACGCCGGTCGCATTCTTTGCAGCGGATCCCAAACCTGTGTATCGTGGCCACACTTTCAACTTTAAAATGTGCTTCTGTCGCAAGGAAGAATTACTTTGCGCAAGAGTAGCCATTTGTTGCTCCTTGCTCTCCGGACCACAAAATGTGATGGCGCTATCTCATCACGGACTCATGGCGGGAAACTGCCTGATGATATATTTTAATGTAACTATGTACTACTTATACCATTAATGAAAACCTTAAAAGTGCGATAGGGATTACAATAACCATGCCATTGTCTTGTAACCTGTCAATACTGTTGCTAAGGATGTCAAGCGTGTTAAGCACGTGTTGTCACAGTGCTGACGAACACAGTGGCGTCATAATGACAGTTTAAAGATGGCCACCCCACTTTTGACATGCACCAAAGAGGAGCAGCGTTCTGTTATACATGTTTTCATCAGTCAAGGGGTGAAACCTATAGACATTTATCGGCGAATGAAGGTCCAGTATGGTGATGCATGCCTGTCAGTTCAGCAAGTGTATGAGTGGAGTAGGCCGTTTCAAAAGGGCGTGACTTCTGTGACTGACTGTTCACGACCAGGCCAGGTACACCAAGTAGTGACCCTATAGAATTTTTTTCAACATGAATCCAAGCAATTTATCGGTGCTGGAGGACATGTATTGAACACATTGGTGATCTTTTCGAAATACTGTACATTTGTTGTTTACTTTTCTTTTTTCTTCATAATGTAATCACAAACATGTTGCAGGCCTGTAAGCAAGAAGGGATAGGTGGCCAATCTTTCCCTCACTGTGTCAAGTTACTAGCCCAGCTGTCAAACCCGCGTCCCACAGTTCTCACAAAATTACCAGCGCAGTACCGCTATCAACTTTGCTAGGGTACGCGACCAATATGTTAGAGAATAGAAAATGTTTGTACCAAGAGCCTGCCGGCCCAATACGTTATATAGTATAGCATATTTGTACCAAGAGCCTGCCGGACCAGTACATTATATAGTATAGCATATGTGTATCCTGAACCTGCCGGCTCAGTACGTTATATAGTATAGCATATTTGTACCTAGAACCTGCCGGACCAGTACGTTATATAGTATAGCATATTTGTACCTAGAACCTGCCGGACCAGTACGTTATATAGTATAGCAGATTTGTACCCATAATCAGCCGGATCAGTACGTTATATAGTATAGCATATTTGTACCCAGAATCAGCCGGCTCAGTACGTTATATAGCATAGCGTATTTGTACCCAGAAACTGCCGACCCAGTATGTTATATAGTATAGCATATTTGTACCAAGAACCTGCCGGTCTAGTACATTATATAGTATAATATACTTGTACCCAGAACCTGCCGACCCAGTATGTTATATAGTATAGCATATTTGTACCAATAGCTTACGGGATCAGTAAATTATATAGCATAACATAATTATACCAAGAGCCGCTGTGACGAAGTAGCAGGCACACTGCCTGCCGGTCCAGTGATCTTGTGTTCGAATCTCTCATTGACCCTCACAAATAATACCAGCTACAGGTATTTGCTTATCTCCCTGGTCGGCTATCTTTCCAAACTTCTCATTCGGTTATACGCCTTACTGATTCAGTGGCAAACTGAAAGAAGGTCAGGACCAAACAAAAATGGATGGCGGAAAATGGGAAGTTGGGGGTGTGTCATAATTATGACTTCAAAGTCGTTAATATGGTAGCAGACATGTTGAATTATATATCAAATTAAAGCGGGTTGCATAGAGACAACTACCGTAGCCCATGGCAGATACGGGAAGTCGTTTAAGGCGATGAATCATCCCATGGTACTCAATCAGTGAATGTAGTGACTGTAGTGTCTGTTCCGTGAGTATATGTTGTGTGGTGTGTATATGTTGTGTGATGTGTATATGTTGTCTGGTATTCATACGTCGTGTGGTGTGTATATGTTGTGTTTATATGTTGTGTAGTGTGTATGTGTTGTGTGGTATTCATATGTTGTGTGGTGTGTATATGTTGTATGATGTGTATATGTTGTGTGGTATTCATATGTTGTGTGATGTGTATATGTTGTGTGGTATTCATATGTTGTGTGGTGTGTATGTGTTGTGTGGTGTGTATATGTTGTGTGGTATTCATATGTTGTGTGGTGCGTATATGTTGTGTTTATATGTTGTGTAGTGTGTATGTGTTGTGTGGTATTCATATGTTGTGTGATGTGTATATGTTGTGTGATGTGTATATGTTGTGTGATGTTTATATGTTGTGTGATGTGTATATGTTGTGTGGTGTGTATATGTTGTGTGGTATTCATATGTTGTGCGGTGTGTATGTGTTGTTTGCTGTGTATATGTTGTGTGGTATTCATATGTTGTGTGGTGTGTATATGTTGTGTTTATATGTTGTGTAGTGTGTATGTGTTGTGTGGTATTCATATGTTGTGTGGTGTGTATATGTTGTGTGATGTGTATATGTTGTGTGGTATTCATATGTTGTGTGGTGTGTATGTGTTGTCTGGTGTGTATATGTTGTGTGATGTGTATATGTTGTGTGGTATTCATATGTTGTGTGATGTGTATATGTTGTGTGGTATTCATATGTTGTGTGGTGTGCATGTGTTGTGTGATGTGTATATGTTGTGTGATGTGTATATGTTGTGTGGTGTTCATATGTTATGTGGTTCGTATATGTTGTGTGATGTGTATATGTTGTGTGGTATGTATGTATCTGTCCCGTGTGTATGTGTTGTGTGGTGTGCATTTGTTTGCTGACGAAGGCCAGCCGCAGGAGGGCGTATCAATGCCCCAGTAGAAGATATGATCATAATAACAAAATTACAACTCTGTTAATTTCACACCGACCAGGTATACATTTGTTTGCGCCTGCTCGCTTTGACCTCAAGCGTAGTCCATAGACACCACCTCTGGTAGTGCTGGACTGAATTTCGTGTGTGGATTAGCTTTCCCGATTAACAGTGTCCCTTGCCATCAGGCGGACAGACTCCGACTTCAGAGGTACTTGTAATTTACATCCCCAAGTCAAGGACCCCGGGAAGGTTAACCCGGTCAACAAATGCCCGCAGACGTCGGATGTGTCGACCTAACGGCGCAAGAACGCAGCTCTGCTGTAAACAGGCACAACGCAGTCACATCCGAAAAAAAAAAAACAAACTCCGGATGAACGCAGAAGAAGAAGAAGTCAAGGACGATAGGTATACATGTTAGTCCGACTGTTCGGTTTAGGGGTTGAACCCCTTACCTTGGCATCAGCACACCAAATGTTTAAGAACACGCGTTCTTATCCATTCGGCCATTTGTCCGTTGCAGAATCTCCCTGCCATAGTCCTGTTTATACAGGTTGGGGACGTGGCATGAGAAGCATCAAGCGCGGTCGAAACAAGGAGACCATGCTTAAAGTCGCTTAGAAGTCGACAGAGTCGACTTCATTGCACCGGGTTTTTATCCCATATGGCCCGGTTCTCTTTCCCCAGCGCGGAAAGCGTCGCACAAAGCACGAACTCCGTAGCTCTAGCGACGACCCACAGGAGTCTCCGAAAAATTTAACTCGTGAATCGAGGGTCGCAGCCCGGATGGAACCCACAACATTCGGAGCCCGAGTTAAACGGCTTGACCACTTCGCCACGAAGACTCTCAAGGAGACCATGCGATGTGACCTATCACGACATTGTTAAAAACTCGTGAAAAGTAGGCTGGACGTTTGGGCTAGAACAAAACGTCACTTTAGAGTCAGTCAGACTTGGACAGCAGAGCACATACTCCAGGATTGCCCAGACTACAACATATCCAGGCGAACCTTCTGGCCTAGAGAGACAACAGTGGAAAGATAAAACTCTATGGACCGCTGAGTGAACTAAAAAAAGACTGTTAGATTCATACAAGAGACAACATTGCAGTTATAAACATAATTTAGGCGAACGAAAGAAGAAAGAAGAAGAAGACTTGGACGTCTTTCGGTGTTGGACGTTGTCCTCATCAACAGAGCTACGGCTATAAAGTGTGATGTTCGATATTGTTTATTGTTTGTACATTTGTGAATTCGTAAGGGAACAAAAGATGATGTTCCTGACAGCTCCTAATGTATTGTGTGAGTAAAATAGACTGTGAAAAACTACACCGGTGTCCTGTTCCGCAAGCTATTGTGAGTCAGTGATCTTAACGCATACGGCCTATGAAATCTATGTGTTCTACAACCAGGCCGTGTGTAAATCACCCAGGTGTTGTCTACCATCAATTATCAAAGGTAATGAATGGAAAACCAACAGGTGTTTCTTGCCATCAATTAGTAAAGAATGCCACGGGGTTGCTGTAACAACCAAGAGCCGAGAGTAGCAGTATCCATCTAACCATGCATATTCCAGGACACCCGACTCTACAGCTGCAATCAAAGAGAAACACCCAGATTAACTCCGTGACACAAGCGGATAAACTCCATGGCAGATACAGATAAACTCCATGGCACTCCCTCCTATAACAACCGTTCGGAAAACTTCTCTGTCTTACGCAAGATGTCCCGCGTCCGATACATCCATCTGGAGATATCTGCCACATCCTGCACCCATCTTCTCTTTGGCCTTCCTCTTCCTCTGTTAAACACACACGCCATAATTAACATATTGCATAATTTATTTCCTGGCATATTTCGCTGCATCTCGTCAGCCGCATACTGCACATATGCATACTTTGTACACAGCAGATTATGTTGCCAGATTTCTCTAGCGTGTTTTAACAAAACGTAAACAGTGTAAAATAACATAAAGTATTGCGGTCTGCTGCCAAATCGCCCGCAGCTGTGTTTCGAAGTTTGTATGTGGGATTACGAACTGCGTTCGCAACCGCTTCTCCACAGAGCGGTATAATACCTCAGTACTATAAATATTTCAGCTGTATGTGCCAGCCTCACGCAGTTTGAGAACCCTAGAATTAGACAGGCCTCAAAGTTAGAATATTCATGACAGAAGTAGTAAAATAATAAATCAGGGATTATTTCGTTGCGGCCCAGCGTGTTTGGGGACTAGGGCAGGTTTAACATTAGAGATTTATATAATGTTAACGGTGGGGTTACAGGAGAGATGGGGTATGGGGGGTTTGTGTTGAATCTTCAGCATGTGTTATAGAGTGTTAACGCCTTAGGCACATTGGGACGTTCACGAAGTGAGAGACAAGGAGATGGACAGGCAAAGAGATGAAATAGATATAATTACAGACTGATAGATGGATCGATGAATGGGTATTTGGGTGGAGAGAGAGAGAGAGAGAGAGAGAGAGAGAGAGAGAGAGAGAGAGAGAGAGAGAGAGAGAGAGAGAGAGAGAGAGAGAGAGAGAGAGAGAGAGATGAAATAGATATAATTACAGACTGGTAGATGGATCGATAAATGGGTATTTGGGTGGGGAGAGAACGAACGAACGAACGAACGAACGAAAAAATTTATTTTCAAAGGGTTAAGAATTGGACACTCAGGCCCGTCTGACATTCTGCCCTTCTTCTCCATTCCCTCTCATACATTCTTTCATTCAACATCTCTTATGAAGCAATTTTTTAAAAGAACAATAAGCATTAAAACGCATGAAAATAATCAATAATCGTTGAGGCATGTTTAACATGGGCATCATAAATAAGAGATAGGTAGAGAGGTGGGGGGGGGGGGGGGGGGGGCGGGAGAGGTAGACAGAAAGATGAAAGGATGAATGGATAATACATATGCACAGCAGGCAGACACAAAAATAGACAGACAGTCAGACAGGTGGACAGGCAGACATGATTGATTACCTACCTACCTACCTACCTGTGACAAAACGCGATTATCTGTCTTGAGTCGTCAGGATTCCGCACTATTTTGGCGCGTCATCGGGGACTTTCCCAGCTAAGAATAGACTGAGGGAAGCCGAGGAAGGACTTACGATCTAGAATATTCTCGAAACACCGAAATTCGAGTAACCCGTGATGCTGGGTATCGCTCTAAATTCTCGTGCAGAGAGATCTAGAAACTCTAGGCGGGGAATGACGTTTTTCCCGAGAAAGTATCTTTTCTCTAGAAGCACTCGCTTCTCGTGCGCATTGAGTTGGCACGAAGCGGGAATGTGGCTAAAGCAGTCATTCACTTACTGTCGTTGAAACCGAACAGACGCCGGCCTGATTTGAGCCAATTTTGTGGTGCGTCTCTCCTCAACCATGATTCGGCTGACTGTCATTATAAGGAAGCTGAGAAGCCCTTGAAACAGTTCGGAGCTGTCTGGAGGTCTGGTTTTCCATACAGGAGTTTGCCTGTTGAGGAACCAGTCAACTATAATGTTGTTGGCAGGAAACCACTTCGTGTGACAGAGCGAAGGGTTCAGTTCTTTACTTATCACGCCAGACTCAACCACATCAGGTACCCAATATTGATTCACCATGAGTGAAGGTTGCCTCAAGACATACAACCACCCTGAAGGTGCCCGTGTGAGAAGTGTTGGTTTGTGATTATTCTGACAAATAGACGACACTCTGTTTTTCCATGAACAGTTCAGCATGTTGAGTAATCATGCTCAACGACAGGGAACGCCGGTCCGTCTAGTGACGGGGGTTCTGCCTAAACGCAGAAGTAACTGATCTTCAGACACTTGAATGGTTCTTTGGACAGCTATAGGGGCAGGTCTTGAGAAGAACTTCACCAGTTAGTGACTCGTGTCAAGATAACCCGGTGGAAGGGACTATGGGATTATAGTCCAACCTGAATTGTTGCTGTGAAATAGATGTCTGATTCTATTAATGTACTGTTGCAGTATCAAGATTATCAACTGTGTTATCCAAGAACTCAGTAACATTTGAGTAGCCATATCTGATTCTACAAGCTGTGTGACTGTAGGGGACCATTGAATTGGTCTGGGACACTTTTCCATTCATGTTCCGGTGCTGTGATAAAGGGACCATTAAATTGGTCAATACCATAGCGGTTCTGCAGTAAGACTGTGTTCTGATTGATAGACCATTAGCTTGGTCAATGTTTAAGTTCATCGAAGTGACTAATACTTGGAGCAATTCCAGGCGGATTGTCTCCCAACTGGTATTGTTCGAGAAGTGTATTAACAGTGACTCCGTGGGAGTGATAGAGATGCAGTTGGTCCAGTGAAGTGTGGTTCAGCAGTGACTCTAGTGTTGTGGATCCACGCTCTGGAGACAGAGTGGTCTCCAAGGTTCTAGTCATCTCACTGGAAGGAAGCCGGGTGAGTGGCGGACCGACTGGACGGGACATCTGCATCCAATCTACTTCTCAACTCGATGAAGATACCTACATCTCTGAGTCTATCTCTACTCTATCTTCTATTTGTGTAAATAGATTCTTCTATCAGGATGTTCATTTCAGTTCTATATTCTCAAGGGTAGAATAAACTTTATGTTAGTTGACTTGCTCTTTGTATAATGATTGAGTGTGGTCTCGGACGATGCCTCAGTGTTCATTGTTCCACAGGTGTAGGTAGTTAGTGGGGGTCTAGAATCTGGAGGGGCTTGTAGACGTAATTAACTAAGATGAGATCAACCACAGAGGAAAACGGTGTATCTGCTCATCCAACCCCTGGGGCTAGAATACACGGGAGTGCCAGAGACACCTAGGGTGTGGTTCACTCTCACTACCCAAGGTGAACTCGTCACACTACCTACCTACCATCCATCCATCCATCTATCCAGGCGTGCATACACACGTACATACGCACGTACCTCAGTACGTACATACGTACTGATGCACGTACATACTGTCAGCGACTTGTGCGCTGCAGCTTTCAAGACTCCGCTACTTTCGCACTGCACGAAATAACAATTCATGACATTTGCGAAAGGAATGCAATTTATTCAGAGCCGACATTTGAATGGCTCTACGAGCGTTTAGGTTTCATCATCATTACACAATATGAATACATCAACGTGATGATAGATGATGCTAGCATTACACAATCTAAATAAACAGCCCTACGTTTGCCTATGGCCTAGAAAGCTATCGAATTGGTCAAGGATACGTCTGCTCTCTCTACCGTCTCTAGTCAGTCTGTCCTGCCGCTACACATTGCGTGGACAAGCACGGACACTTTACTCTCCGTGCAGTCGCTGTTATTGCGTGCCTGGACTTGCCAGCACGCCGGCTGGTGAGCTCGAGTAACCTGCCATATCACGGTTACTCGCAAGGACCAGCAACCCAATTGCTTGGGGAAAGCCCTCGCTCATCTGTACTCGTCGACCTCTGGTCTGACGCAAATGTGTCTCCTTGTGCGGTTATTAATAGTATTCGGTGTCTTCCCTGTCGGGTGTCTCTCTACTACAATAATGTGTTAGTACATGTACATCTTTCGCTGGAAAAGAAGATGCATGATTAAGTTAGAGCATACCAAAATATTCGGAAAATAAACTCATCTAATTTGTTGGAACGTACGGTACTTGGGATGTTCCACCGCAGACTCTCACACTACACACTGGTTTGCTTTGATCACACACTGGCTGCGTTCTGGTTAGTAGAGCAGCAAAAATTAGACACACGCTTAAGTTGTAAATACAAGCTCACAATTCATCATATTTTATCAACTATTTCATATTTCATCAAGTTGTTAATACAATCTCCTATTTCATGCGAATGATGAATAAAAAACTGTCATTTACTGCCAATATAGTACCTTGCGGTGTATGGCAGAGGGGTCTTTGAGACTGAGGAATAAAGGCCGCCTGGCTAGTGCAGTCGCCGCGAACTGTGCAGGTTAGGATTTTCTTTTTGCCCCCGACAGAAAAAAATCCCGCACCTTACCGAGGGATCGAACCCGGGCCTCCCGAATGAGAGTCCGGCGTTCTAGCCTCTCGGCCAGCCGCTCCTCAATGATGAATGAGAATGTGCTAAATAGTGATAAATGGTATTAATGATGAATGATATGATCGTCTGAATGATTGTTAGATGATAAATGAGATGATTAGTCGTATGGCCGTCAATGTCGTTTTGTCTTCGCTGTTTGACTCTGGCGTACCTTCGTTCTAGGCTGCAGTTCGTCGCTAATCTATTTACTGATTTCGTAGAATGGTGACATTGATGGCTGTATCACACGCAATGAAATGTAAACGGTGGTTACGATGGTAATGTTCACTGATGAATTTATACATTTCAATTGCTTTTAGTATAATACCATACTTTCTAAATAATATTGGTAGAATTTCACACTTTATCGATCTAATTTGACTCAATTGTGGTTCACACTCCACAAATTGGCGATCGTATAATTCACCACAAGGAAAAAATTAATTTATAGTATGTATCGCAACAAATATGTATTACTTTGCAATATATCACACATCAATAATGTTGAAACGTGCATTGAATTAATTCTGGTACAGAATTTTGTAATAGCAATCGATAGCTAGCGTTCGTTCAGTGGTTTATAATACCACTTGCATGTTGGCGCTAACTGCTCGTTGAATATTACCACAACTGCCTGCTATGACTGCTCAGAAACGTTTACTGAAATCTGACAGTAATTGTACTGCTGGCGTTGGTTCGTTGTGTTCTGACACTAATTCGGGGTCTACTGGTGTTTATTCCCTGTGTTCTGACACTAATTCGCCGCTGGCGTTGATTCATTGACCATTCTGACACCAATTCGGGTGTCTAGCCTCTCTGTAATGTGGCGTTGGTTCACAACTTCTGACACCAATTCGGGGTCTAGCCTCACTGTAATGTGGCGTTGGTTCACAACTTCTGACACCAATTCGGGGTCTAGCCTGTCAGCGACTTGTGCGCTGCAGCTTTCAAGACTCCGCTACTTTCGCACTGCACGAAATAACAATTCATGACATTTGCGAAAGGAATGCAATTTATTCAGAGCCGACATTTGAATGGCTCTACGAGCGTTTAGGTTTCATCATTATTACACAATATGAATACATCAACGTGATGATAGATGATGCTAGCATTACACAATCTAAATAAACAGCCCTATGTTTGCCTATGGCCTAGAAAGCTATCGAATTGGTCAAGGATACGTCTGCTCTCTCTACCGTCTCTAGTCAGTCTGTTCTGCCGCTACACATTGCGTGGACAAGCACGGACACTTTACTCTCCGTGCAGTCGCTGTTATTGCGTGCCTGGACTTGCCAGCACGCCGGCTGGTGAGCTCGAGTAACCTGCCATATCACGGTTACTCGCAAGGACCAGCAACCCAATTGCTTGGGGAAAGCCCTCGCTCATCTGTACTCGTCGACCTCTGGTCTGACGCAAATGTGTCTCCTTGTGCGGTTATTAATAGTAATCGGTGTCTTCCCTGTCGGGTGTCTCTCTACTAGCCTAGTGTTAACTCATTACTCCTGTAAGGCCTTATTGGGGATGCTGACACATACGTACCTACGTGCGTACCTACGTACATACGTACATTCATTCACACATACGTACATTCATTCACACACACGAACATTCATTCCACACACGTGCATTCATTCACACACACGTACATTAATTCACACAGATACGTACATTCATTCACACAGACACACACACACACACACACACACACACGCCCACACACACGCCCACGCACGCACGCACGCACGCCCGCCAGCACGCACGCACACACGCACACACATTCACACACACACGGACTTAGAGAAAAATGAGGTGCTGACGGTCAAATGGTCAGACTGAAGGATAGTTTAAGAGAGAAATACAGACAAGCAGCTATACAGATGCCCAAAGAGACAGGCAGATGGATAAATAGATAAATAGACAGACATAAGTTAAAAACACATATGTTGAACAAACAGATGAATGAACAAACAGTTAGACACATACATGCCAAGACAGACAGACATATAGACACACACACATACGGATGAACAAACATATGAAAAGGCAAATACACATGTAGACATACAGATACCCAGACAGACAGAGAGACAGACATACAAATATACCAATATACAGACAGTTAGACACACAGACGAATAGACAGAGAGACAGACAGACAGTTAGAAAGAAACATATGCCCCGATAGACAGAGAAACAAATACAGACAGTTGGAAAAACAGATGAAAAGCGAGACGGATAGACAGACACACAGATGCCCAGACAAACAGACAAACAGACAGACCTGTGGTTCCTATGCACAATGTTGAAGATGAGGAGACCCATGGATAAGAGGATACCCACACTTGCCATCCCACACACCGTAAACACAATCCGCTGGTCGACATTCAATGTGCGGTTCTTTGTCTGCACCCCGTCCACCGGAACCATTCCTGGAGGAGTAAGACCAGAACACTGTTGTACATCATTTACATAATTGTATAGGAATTGTCTGCAGGGAAAACTCGAGAAGTGGAACTGATCATAACAGTTTATTATACCGTGACCTAGAATAGGTGAAGGAGCCACGGTTGTGCAGTGGCTAGCACGTTTGCCCGTTGACCCAGTGGTCGTGTGTTTGAATCCCTATCAAGGATTGCAAACAATTAGGTATATTTAGCTCCTGCGAAAAGACGAGACATACAAGACATAGACACGGTGTACGTACCTTACAGAGACCTCCATCTGACACAGATGAAAACAAAGTGTGACTATCAAAAAAAAAAAAAAAAAAAAAAACGTAAACAAACAATAAATATATAATATTGAAGTTTTAAAATAACACAATAAGTATTATAGGACAACAAGGCACGATCGACGTTTCGGTTCAACGACCTTTGTCAAGAATAGGCAAACACAAACAGATAAAAAGCTAAATAAAACACAAAATACAAATTAAATTAAACGCAGTTTCTTGTTGATATGAGAGAAATGAAAATGGTGGTTTGAAATGGTGTAGAAAGGTGCTCTTGGGCTACAAAAGTTTGTGTTGCCTAATGGTGTGCAAGCAGTCCGATATGAATAAAATACAAGAAAAATAGCATAGTTATACCGTGGCATCAACAACAGTATTGGTTCCTGCTGGATGAATGCAAACCAGAGAGTTTATTAAATGGCTTTCAATTTTAAGTCTAATGGAGTTGCTAGAGTAGCAAGGTTTGAATGCAGTGACCCATACATCATCGACCCCATTGTGGTTAGGTTAAAGTAGTTGGTGACAGGTTTGTCAGCGCCTTGATTAATGTCTCTAAGGTATTCCCTAAAGCGGCCGGCAAGGCGTCTGCCAATTTGACCAATATATTTCATGTCACATCGTTTGCAGATGTTAACATATATAAGATTGGATCTGCGCGTGAAAGAATCTTTCAAGGAGCAGGTGTCTCGGGAAAATGTGATTGCCGGTATCTGAAAAACGTGTGGACATGTCAGACAGTTCTTACGGTGGCATTTAAATGTACTCACAGATGAAGTATCTGTGGGGAGAGGACTATGAACAAGGTGGTCCATAAGACTCTTGTTCCGGCGGAAAATTACCATAGGGCCGTTAGAGAACACCGCACGAGTGGTTGCGTCAGATACCAGGATAGGCCAGTGTCGGAGAATAATATGCTTGATAGCATGGGCATGTGAATGAAAGGTGAGGATAAGATTAGGTTCATTGTTAGTGTCGTGTCTTCCTTTAAAGTGTCGTCCCTGGAGTGAGGAGAGTCAACACCCACATTATAATATTTTTTCCCTATCAATATCCTGGAGAATCCACCAGCTTCCGTCCAACACACTCCATCAGCCCGTGGACACCTTTTCCTATCACTCTCTCACTGTCGTACTATGCCCCCTCTCATACCTCCCCAACGCAACATACTCAACAACTCTTGCTTCTAAAAATTAATAAAGATTAATTTATTAAAAGAAAAGTGTAACGTATATGAGACGTGTATGCGAAGAAAATGTGTGTCGTGTATTTTAATGTAAATGTATAGGTCAGACCACAGAGTTCATGTTCAGAGTCCACTCATCATGGCAAGGATCACACGACATCACAAGACTCATCACAATGGACCTCACCGAAGTCGTATCCTTCTCTCCAGACATGTCCTCCTCCAGGAGCTCTGATGACCATGAGATCTGAATCCCATGTAAATATAATCCGTGAAAAATACTATTATTGTTCCTAACACAACTGTTCCTAATAGTTTATAGAAACTCAGGCTTCATAATTCCGGCGCAGTGAAACAAACATGGAACACTGTCCTATGAACATGACGTTTTCTTCTTAGCGATAGGTTCTATAGTTTTCACTCTTAAACAGTTATTGTATCTAGACTAAAATGGCTTGCTTTATTTACTAGATATTGTCTGACAGTTCTGATTTCCTTGATACGTGGAACAACTACACTTCAATGTTTGGTTTCATCTAATGTGACCATCAGTTCCTACTGATCTAGTTCCACGTGGGCTGAACATCCATCACTTCAGGTGTGTTAACGATTGGTATGCACTCATGTAGGATACTTATACCATTCAGCTCCACCGAGCAATGTTTATCAGCTTCTTCCGTTGCGAAAGTTGCTGGCCCATCTCTCTACATCATAATTTATCCGGGATCGGATTTTTCATTGGTTCCGGGTTCTTCATTCCAACCAGAGGGAACCTGTAAAATAGATCATACAACTGGTGATAGCCTCCCCGTCACTGATCTCTATTAGATGATCGTGGCCATTAGGCCCTTGCTCAGTAAAATACAATGAACCTACTCTGTCAGGGACAGATGACTCAACCCATTGGTTATCATCAGGCCAAGACAAGAAAAAAAAATCAACAAACAGAATGCGGAACCCCGCCCACCAGGGACACCTACTGGAATATCCCAATTATCCCTCATTACTCAATTCTCAACTAGTAAAGCTTATCAACACTTCACTAATCTATTTTCAACTAACAGAGCCAAGTATCACTTCCCTACTCTAGCTAGTTTTCCACTAACAGTGCTAATCATCACACTCTAGTTTTAACAAGGCTACAGTCTATATTAATTAGAACTAATTATAATAGGTTCTACCTTAGGCAACACCGCAGTTAGATCAAATTACATCTACTCTTGCCATGACAGGCACGTGTAAAATTAAATTAACTCAATTCGCACACGGTAGACATTTTTCCAATCAGAACCGCAGTGCCGAAGCACGTCCGCCTCAATCAACGGTTTTAGTTCAACTCCCCTCTCCAATCATGGTTTTTGGCAAACCCTAAAATTGGTCACGTGACGTGGTTGATGTCCTGCAGGTGTTATTTGGGCATATCATCCATTGTCAAGAATCTATCCTCCCTGGCTTAGTCACTGTCAGAGTTGTCATCACTTGTTTTGACTCCCACAACAAACTAGCGAGTTACCGTATGGATACAACAACGGGTTTCCCCAACAAGCTGCCAATCTTCTGTCGAGGGGTGACAATCCCAGCCATCCTTCCGTTTTATGTCGGGAAATTCTAAATGACAGACGGACTGTTTTCTTCCGAGCTGAGTACTTCCGCTCTCAATCCAACCTGTTTATGAACTGTCAAAGCGATGTATGATTCAGCTCACTCACTTCCCCTACACATCTGCAGCTGTTAATTCTGCCCGACCTGTGATGGCTGACATCCGATTGCAACCAGGATCCGACGGGTTCCATCTGTATTCGAATGTTGACAAACTGTCAAAGCGATGCAGGGACCCGTCTCACTCACCACCGAGTGTTCCCAATCCGTCGACCAGATGTAAACACGTGCAGTTACATTTTCTGGATTTGTTGAAACAACCTTTGGCCTCGAACAGGCCGCTAATTCAGAACGCATTTTATTCTCATCACTGGTTAAATCACGTTGGTCTATTATGTGACAGTTAGGAGGTCGCGTTTTCTTGACAAGGGACATTTCACGCGAGACCTGTGTTATACGACAGAAAGCTGTGGTCAGAATGTACTTTGGGTAGGCCCGTCTGTGGAAAAAGTCCAGCATTTCATGGGCTTTTTCTAGCAAGTCATTATTATCCTGATAGATATGACGAAGATGGAGTAGCTGATAATATGGGATAGAATCTTTGCAACTTTAGGGGTGGGATTAATTGTATAAGTGGAAACCGTGAGCATCCGTAGGTTTGTAGTACACGGAGGTCATGAGACCTGCAGGAGTTGTTTTAATTGTGGTGTCAAGGAAATTGACTGATGTGGTAGAAATTTATGTGGTAAATTTGATCGACGGATGGAAAGTCTGGACATAATTGATGAAGCGGTTTAGTTCCGCCTCTGTCATGTCAGAGAGGCCGATGCCGTCATCAATTTAGCGTCGGTAAAAAGAAGGGAAAAGGCCAACATAGCATGTTCCAACCTCTAGTTGCGGATCTCCCGCCATATGTCAAGGATACAACGCGTGCGTTACTCTCATTTAACTCTCTCCAACTGAGTCCTGCGAACACATACAGACTATTCTTAATGGGTGTATGCTCTCTCTATACCTCCATCCCTCACACTGAGTGCCTCACGGCGCTACATGGGTGTATGCTCTCTCTATACCTCCATCCCTCACACTGATGGTCTCACGGCGCTACATGGGTGTATGCTCTCTCTATACCTCCATCCCTCACGCTGATGGTCTCACGGCGCTACATGGGTGTATGCTCTCTCTATACCTCCATCCCTCACGCTGATGGTCTCACGGCGCTACATGGGTGTATGCTCTCTCTATACCTCCATCCCTCACGCTGAGTGCCTCACGGCGCTACATGGGTGTATGCTCTCTCTATACCTCCATCCCTCACACTGAGTGCCTCACGGCGCTACATGGGTGTATGCTCTCTCTATACCTCCATCCCTCACGCTGATGGCCTCACGGCGCTACATGGGTGTATGCTCTCTCTATACCTCCATCCCTCACGCTGATGGCCTCACGGCGCTACATGGGTGTATGCTCTCTCTATACCTCCATCCCTCACGCTGAGTGCCTCACGGCGGTACATGGGTGTATGCTCTCTCTATACCTCCATCCCTCACGCTGATGGCCTCACGGCGCTACATGGGTGTATGCTCTCTCTATACCTCCATCCCTCACACTGAGTGCCTCACGGCGCTACATGGGTGTATGCTCTCTCTATACCTCCATCCCTCACACTGAGTGTCTCACGGCGCTACATGGGTGTATGCTCTCTCTATACCTCCATCCCTCACACTGAGTGCCTCACGGCGCTACATGGGTGTATGCTCTCTCTATACCTCCATCCCTCACGCTGATGGTCTCACGGCGCTACATGGGTGTATGCTCTCTCTATACCTCCATCCCTCACACTGAGTGCCTCACGGCGCTACATGGGTGTATGCTCTCTCTATACCTCCATCCCTCACACTGAGTGTCTCACGGCGCTACATGGGTGTATGCTCTCTCTATACCTCCATCCCTCACGCTGATGGCCTCACGGCGATACATGGGTGTATGCTCTCTCTATACCTCCATCCCTCACGCTGATGGTCTCACGGCGCTACATGGGTGTATGCTCTCTCTATACCTCCATCCCTCACGCTGAGTGCCTCACGGCGCTACATGGGTGTATGCTCTCTCTATACCTCCATCCCTCACACTGATGGTCTCACGGCGCTACATGGGTGTATGCTCTCTCTATACCTCCATCCCTCACACTGAGTGCCTCACGGCGCTACATGGGTGTATGCTCTCTCTATACCTCCATCCCTCACACTGATGGTCTCACGGCGCTACATGGGTGTATGCTCTCTCTATACCTCCATCCCTCACACTGAGTGCCTCACGGCGCTACATGGGTGTATGCTCTCTCTATACCTCCATCCCTCACGCTGATGGTCTCACGGCGCTACATGGGTGTATGCTCTCTCTATACCTCCATCCCTCACACTGAGTGCCTCACGGCGCTACATGGGTGTATGCTCTCTCTATACCTCCATCCCTCACACTGAGTGCCTCACGGCGCTACATGGGTGTATGCTCTCTCTATACCTCCACCCCTCACACTGAGTGTCTCACGGCGCTACATGGGTGTATGCTCTCTCTATACCTCCATCCCTCACACTGATGGTCTCACGGCGCTACATGGGTGTATGCTCTCTCTATACCTCCATCCCTCACACTGAGTGTCTCACGGCGCTACATGGGTGTATGCTCTCTCTATACCTCCATCCCTCACGCTGAGTGCCTCACGGCGCTACATGGGTGTATGCTCTCTCTATACCCCCATCCCTCACGCTGAGTGCCTCACGGCGCTACATGGGTGTATGCTCTCTCTATACCTCCATCCCTCACGCTGAGTGCCTCACGGCGCTACATGGGTGTATGCTCTCTCTATACCTCCATCCCTCACACTGAGTGTCTCACGGCGCTACATGGGTGTATGCTCTCTCTATACCTCCATCCCTCACGCTGAGTGCCTCACGGCGCTACATGGGTGTATGCTCTCTCTATACCTCCATCCCTCACGCTGAGTGCCTCACGGCGCTACATGGGTGTATGCTCTCTCTATACCTCCACCCCTCACACTGAGTGTCTCACGGCGCTACATGGGTGTATGCTCTCTCTATACCTCCATCCCTCACACTCATGGTCTTACGGCGCTACATGGGTGTATGCTCTCTCTATACCTCCATCCCTCACACTGAGTGTCTCACGGCGCTACATGGGTGTATGCTCTCTCTATACCTCCATCCCTCACGCTGATGGCCTCACGGCGCTACATGGGTGTATGCTCTCTCTATACCTCCATCCCTCACACTGAGTGCCTCACGGCGCTACATGGGTGTATGCTCTCTCTATACCTCCATCCCTCACACTGAGTGTCTCACGGCGCTACATGGGTGTATGCTCTCTCTATACCTCCATCCCTCACACTGATGGCCTCACGGCGCTACATGGGTGTATGCTCTCTCTATACCTCCATCCCTCACGCTGATGGCCTCACGGCGCTACATGGGTGTATGCTCTCTCTATACCTCCATCCCTCACGCTGATGGCCTCACGGCGCTACATGGGTGTATGCTCTCTCTATACCTCCATCCCTCACGCTGAGTGCCTCACGGCGCTACATGGGTGTATGCTCTCTCTATACCTCCATCCCTCACGCTGAGTGCCTCACGGCGCTACATGGGTGTATGCTCTCTCTATACCTCCATCCCTCACGCTGAGTGCCTCACGGCGCTACATGGGTGTATGCTCTCTCTATACCTCCATCCCTCACGCTGAGTGCCACACGGCGCTACAATTCTTTTTTATTGAATTCAGCTATATATATATCATCATCATCATCCATCCTCCTAACGTGTCCTATCCATCTAAGTCTACGAAGACTGAGCATGGAATACACCGTCACACAACCTGATCTTTCCAATACTTCAGTATTTGTGATTTTGTCTTGCCACTTAATACCAAGAATTCTTCGCAGACACCGCATATGAAAGCTGTTTAAATTGTTCTCTTGGTGTGAGTAAGTTGTCCAGGTTTCACTGCCATAAAGAAGAGTACTAAGGACACAGGCTTGATAGACAAGGACTTTTGTTTTGGCAGTAAGCTTCCTGTTCTCCCAGACTCTTTTTGCTAACATGTTCATTGTTGTTGCTGCCTTGCCAATCCTGATGTTGATTTCCTGATCGAGGGATAATTTGCTATTTACCTCTGATCCTAGATATGTAAAATGGTCTACTATCTCCAGTTCGGCGTCGTCAATAAAGATTGATGGTACACCATGTGCACCTTGTGACATAATCTGTGTCTTCTTTTTGTTAATTGTTAAACCAAATTCAGAACAAGCACTGGAGAATGCAGATAGTAGACATTGTAATTCTTCCTGAGAGTGGGTCGTAATCGCAGCATCATCCGCAAAAAGCAACTCTCTGATTAGTACCCTCCTAATTTTGGTCTTAGCCTTCAATCTCTGAGCATTGTAGAGGCCGCCATCTGAGCGTGAGTGAATGTATATTCCATCATCCTGATCACGAAAGGCATATTTCAGTAGAAGTGAAAAGTATATCCCAAAGAGGGTGGGGGCTAGTACACAACCTTGCTTAATTCCACTCTTGATTTCAAACTCTTCTGAAGTTGAGCCATCAAACTTGATTATACCCTTCATGCCTGTGTGGAACGATTCCACAACGGACAGAAGAGTTGGTGGGCAGCCAATCTTCTTTAGTGCTTTGAACAGACCCTCACGACTGACCAAATCGAATGCCTTTGTGAGGTCGATGAAGGCAATAAACAGTGGCTGATTTTGTTCCCTGCATTTTTCTTGCATCTGTCGCAATGAGATGGTAGAATACCAAAGGACATCTTTTTTGGTGAATTACAGACGGGTAGGAGATCTCAGAGCGTGAGAGACGTAAGATGGTGCAAAATGGTGGAAATGACCATGTTTTCACATGCACCTACTGTGGGCAAACATTTGCAGCAAGAATTGGCCTTACCAGCCACACTCGCCACTGCCATGGATCGTAGTTATTAAGCCTTTTTGAAGCACAATGTACCAAACTATCGTCTGTCAAGACGGAAAGGTGCCAATGTAATGTATATATATATATATATTATATATATATATATATATATATATATATATATATATATATATATATATATATATATATATATATATATATATATACTCCCTTGTGTGGACGAACAGGACGAACGAAATAGTAGGAGATCTAAAGGCACACGGAGAAGAGAATTACAGAAATGACCAATATTGGCAGGGCATGGTGGAGCTGCTAAAGATAGGACCATTTGGCGTGAGTCGGTTGAGTTCCTATGCTCCCATGGGGGTCAAAGATCAACAGAAGACTGTCAGTAAAAAAAAACTGTCATTTACTTAAAATAGTCGCTTAAAAGTCGACTGCGTCGACTTTATTACACCGGGTTTTTATCCCTTATGGCTCAGTCTCTTTCTGCAGAGCGGAAAGCATCGCACAAAGCACGAACTCCGTAGCTCCAGGACGATCCTCAGGAGTCTAAGAAAAAATGCACTCGTGAACCGAAGGACGCGGCCCGGAATCGAACCAACAACCTTCGGAGCCCGTGGCAGATGGCTTGGCCACTTCGCCACAGAGACTCCCGTCATTTACTGCCAATATAGTACCTTGCGGTGTATAACAGAGGGACGTTGAACCTGAGGAATTGATGCCGCCTGGCTAGTGCAGTCGCCACCAACTTTGCAGTTTAGAGTTTTCTTTTTGCCCCTGACAGAAAAAATCCACACCTTCCAGAGGATTCAAATCCGGGACTACCAAAGGAAAATCGGACATTCTAGCCACTCGGCCAGCCGCTCCTCTATCAACAGAAGACAAAGTATTTAAATCATAAAGAGAACTCACCATTGGCCCAGTGGACTTTGTCTTTGTAAACTGTGCAATTCCAGGAGTTTTCCAGGAACTGGCATGCCCCCACCACCACCATGTTGCTGTCATGACCTGGGGGATATCGTTGTCACGTTTTGTTGAAGCCACAATATATACTCACTATGTCGCAATAATGCAAGTTATTGTAGTCAAGCATGGTTTGCTGATACAGAAAATGTCTTAGAGTAACGAGGACCAAGTTAGTTGCATATCGTTTATAGGATGTAGCAGTCAACCCCATAATTCTTTGACTTTGTGATCTCCTGACACATTTTTACATTCATTAGTTTGCCATTGTTTTCAGAACGACCGACGCTCATACCGCAGTTAAATATCAACACAAGTCGGTCTGCTACCAAATCCTCTGCAGTTGATTTTGAATGTGATATGCGAGATTAAGAATCGTGTTCATTACCCTTTCGCCACAGACGTCGGCCTAATAATATAAGCAACATCAACTTCATCAGAATATGAGTGTCAGACAGAAAGTGGACAGTCGTTACCGCCAGTATCTGCCCGACTGAAGAAGAAACAGACAAGCAGGAAACCCAGTTTCTTTTCAAGAAAAAAAAAAAGACAGTGGTCCCAAAAGACAGTGGACCCAAAAGACAGTGGACCCAAAAGACACTTTTCATTCTTCTTATAGTCCATGCCGTGTGGCGTTGGTGATCATGTCTGTCCACAGTCTTCTGTCTCGTGTACTGGCAATCTTCTTGCAGTCCATGCCGTGTGGCGTTGGTAATCATATCTGTCCACAGTCTTCTGTCTCCTGTAATTTCAATTATTTTGGACACCATTGTTCCCCCTGCCATGATTTCAAACTGTCCAGCATCTTCTCTCTTTGTTTTCCCCTACCTCTCTTCCTTTAACTTTTCTGTTGTGATGACATACTCCAACGTTCCCTTTCTCATGACATGCCCAAAGAATGATAACTTTCTTCTGATGCGAGTAGCTAGTTCACCGTGTGAGTTAACTTCTTTCAAGTTATCTTCATTGCTCTTTCCATCTGTCAAAAGAAAGAAAACTTTATTTCCTAGACAATCGTGGACTCACTTGTGGCATTGTTGTTATGCTGCCAAATCTCAATCCCCGTGGTCCTCTCTTTGTTAGGATTGAACAAGAAACGTCCGGTGATGGCGTTGAAGGACACCCTCATCATCCCGGTGTCTAGAAGTTTCCAGAATGTCTCGTTGCGATATCGGAAATCCTCCAGACATACTCGGCTGTCTGTGGGAGGAGAGAGAATGTGACTGTCGTGAACCGTGTTATGACTTGTGTGGTTATGTCACCAAACAGGACATAGCTAGACATAGTAACAATTCACCAAAACAGACACAGCTGGACATCTATACAAACAACACCTCTCACTAAACAGACACAGCTAGACATCTATACAAACAACACCTCTCACTAAACAGACACAGCTAGACATCTATACAAACAACACCTCTCACTAAACAGACACAGCTGGACATCTATACAAACAACACCTCTCACTAAACAGACACAGCTGGACATCCACTCAAACATTTTTTTAAAAGTTGCATATCCTTTACAGGACGTTGCAGTCAATACCAGCATTTTACTGCCGTTGTTGATGTCTTGGCAAGGTTTACGTTCAGTAGTTTACCATTGTTTTCTGAACGACTGGCACCCATACCAACACGTTAAAACCAGCGAGACACGGTCTGCTGCCAAATTGGTCACCGCTGTGTTTGGAACGTGGGTAAGCGGCATTACGAATCGCGTCCGCAACGGCATCGTCACGGAGACCGGCTTCGAACTGTTACCATTCACCAAATAGACATAGCTGGACTTCAATTCAAACATTTACCATTCACAAAATAGACATTGCTGGACACCCGTTCAAACAGCACCGTTCATCAAATAGACATAACTGGATAAATAGACAAAGCTGAACTTCAATATTGAATAATTACTGAAAATTTACACAACTGGTGGCCCATACAAACAGCTACCACACACTACATGGACACAGTTCGGCCGTTCACCAAATAGACACAGCTGGACACCCGTTCAAATAGCACCGTTCACCAAATGGATACAGCTGGACTTCCATACACAGCACTTTCAAATGCGCACAAGAATTACAGGTACTTTTGCCTTAATTCACCCCAAACAAACGGAATCCCAGGGTATGACGTCACATCCAGGGGTTCCCTGTGTTGCGCCGTAGCTCGGTGCGCAATTTTATCGGTGTGCAACAGTTGCTCTCGGCGACATCCCCCGCGCCCCAACTGTAACTGGCCAAATGAAATGCTTGTCAACTCTTGAGACCAGCAACGAAAAGAATGATGATGATCTGTCTGTACGGGAGACGCGAGGCCTTGCAGCCATGTGGCCTTGTCTCAGCGGGAGGATGTCCTGCCGACATACATGGTGAATGTCGTCGTCGTCGGCATCTCCATCTGTCCTGACGCTCAGTCAGCGATAGCACCATGATGACATGATTATGAGAACAGTGTCTAGCAGAATGTCAGATGCCATGATGCTGCTGCAGAAAAGGCAACGCTACTCTGGCTTGTCGTGGACAGCTGCTGCTGCTGCTGCTGCCAGTTCCAGAAAACTCATGATGACACACACACACACACACACACACACACAGAGAGAGAGAGAGAGAGAGAGAGAGAGAGAGAGAGAGAGAGAGAGAGAGAGAGAGAGAGAGAGAGAGAGAGAGAGAGAGAAACGGTTGCCAAAGCCACCAAAGAAACACTGTGGGGCAATTGAAACGCACCGACACGAACTGTACCCGAACACAGAGGAGATCACCGTCAGTGCTAAATATAGCTGGTGACCCTAAATATAGCTGGTGACGTTTGTTTGGGGTGAATTAAGGCAAAAGTACCGAATTGCATATAAATAATTACTGAAAGTTGACACAAATGGTCGCCCATACAAACAGTTACCACTCACCAAATGGACACAGTTGAAGTTCGATACAAACAGCACAGCTCTCAAAATAGACACAGCTGGAATTCCATTTAAAAAATGCTAGCAGTTGACACAAATGGTCGCAAATACAAACACCTACCACTCACCAAATGGACACAACTGGACTTCGAAATAAATAGTTATAGAAAATTGAAAAAAAAAAAAATGGTCTGTCTCTTAGAAACAGTTATCACTCACCAAATGGACCCAGCTGGACCTCCATACAAACAGTTAGCCCTCACATTATATACCCAGCTGGAATTCCATATAAAGAATTACTGAAAATTGACACAATTGTTCTCCCATACACACACATACCACTGACCAAATGGACACAACTGGACATCCATACACAGCACTCACAGATGGACACAACTGTACTCACTGTTCTCAATCATAGCGGTCAGTGTGTTGTTGAGGGCGAAAGCTATGGCCCACATGGCGTCGTAAGCCTCTGGAGCCCTCTGTAAGCAGAAGAGGCCTGTCTTGGTTCTATTGGCGTAGAGGCCTCGCATGTTTTCCGGAATCACGTCTGATACACTGCTGTATGAGATATCACGTGATAACGTTACAGCAATCATCATCATCCTCCTCCTTCTCATCATCATCTTGTAGAGGTCAGCATGACCGAATAGACAAGAGAGCTCGCTCTTAAACTTCCGGTGTGCTGATGCCGAGATAGCGGGTTCAACCCCTACACCGGCCAGTTGGACTGAAATGTTGAATTCTCGTTCTTGACTTGGGGAAGTAAATTACAAGCGCCTCAGAAGTCGGAGTGGGTTTGCCTGATGGCGAGGGACACTGGTAATAGGGAAAGCTAATTCACATGCAAAAATCAGCCCAGTGCACTAGAAGTTGGACCACGATTGAATTCAAAGTTACGAACGAAAAAAAGAGAAAACTACACGTAGATCCTCTGCAGAACATTGCTCTCATCACAGCGCTGAAAGTGGTTATGCCATTCTAAAAACATTTCTGTAACGTTTCAGCCCAAATGCCCCAAGTGTCTTCTTCAGTGATTGCTAAATAGTCTATGTCTCAGATCAGTGTGGTGTCGCAGGAAAGATGCGTGTTCTCTAACTGTTTACTGTATCTGATTCAGCGTCGAAGGATAATATATCGCCACATGTGATCTCCCATTGGACAGAAGGACGGTATATATCGCCATACTAGGACCATCGTGTTATTTGGTTTGTTTCGCGGCATCTTCCGCAATTTTGATGCTCGGTGAACGGAAATTTCATTATAATACATGGTGGATAGGCATTTGAACCGGTAAGGCCTCTGGAGTGTTTACGCCTGTGTCACAGCCTCACATAGGGGCGGTAACCAACATAAAGTAAGAGATAGTGGCGAAGGGCTAAAACTCCCGCTCAAGGGAAAGAAGTGAGTCACTCGAAGGCTTGAAGAATCCAGAGCCTTCTCGAAGGACTGGTCAGTGTGTCCACTGTCCCGTGGACACTGATGTGGCCCGCCGATTACGGGGTCCACGAGAAACTCGGATAGAGTTACCACCCGTGTCGGATTGCGACACGTGTGAAACGGCAGAGACAGACTGGACATCGGAGAAGCAACAGGGCTTACCTTAGGGGGACTTGATAGTTCAAACCAATGTGTATTTAAGGGTCGTAGACATATGCTAGATAGTTGCTTAGAATTGTTTGTTATAATCATGTGTGATGTAAAACCTCTGTGATACGCAACTTGTCAAGTGCGGGCTTGTCAAAACCCACTTCGCCAGCGCACTGTATATATTATATAAATAAATGTTGCTATGTTGTATCTAACGGAGTTTGTTGCCTGTGTGAGCCCGAGTTCAGATCCCCTAGAGATCTAAGACTGTGACAGGCTATTTGGGGGCAATCGCCGGTTTTGGCACAAGCTTTACGTTCAGACAGCTCTTGGTTGCCAAGTAAAAAAAAGAAAAGTTAAATTATATCAAGTTTAATACAGAACAAGTTTAAAAAAACTTTGCAGCTATCTAGTAATGAACTAGTATTAGTCCCTCTTCAGATACATTTCAAATGATGTTAATATTATGAAATTTGACATGACTGTGACATTTACGTGACTGTTACTAATTTTTTTTTGATTCCAACAGCAGATTGTTCCGCGAATTATCGGGTGTACGTAACCTATCCTCCAACAGTGGCGAGAGAAGAAGACTACATTCGCAAGTTCAGGGAAAATAAGATGAGTTTCATATCATGCTCATTGCAACCCTAAGCGGTACTTACCATCATCCATTCATGTAACATTGTTGCTTTGCATTGATTTGTATGTATATTCATAACCTCATAACCAACAAAACTTTTCATGTGTATTTGCTCATGTAAACATTAAGGGAGATAACTAAATTTTCTACTCCTTAACTGTTTTCTAAGGGATTTAATTTCAGTAAAATTAACAACAAGTAAAAGACAAGATGTCAACGTTAGAAAAATGTATTGAGTTAGGTATTGCATTAGGATATAAAGAGGAGAAACTGTCAGAATGGGCACAAAAGACGCATTCAGAAAATATTGCGCGGGAAGAAAGAGCAATAGAACGAGAAGAGAAAAAGATGCTTATAGAAAGGGAAGAGAAGAAGATGCAAATTGAGGCAGAAGAGAAAAAGATGCAATCGGAGAGAGAAGAAAAGAAGATGCTAATTGAGGCAGAAGAGAAAAAGATGCAATCAGAGAGAGAAGAAAAGAAGATGCTAATTGAGGCAGAGGAGAAAAAGATGCAGATGCAATTGCAGGCTCAAGAGAAACAAATGGAGCTGGAGGCCGCTGCCAAACAAGCCCAATTAAATGCGGATACACAAATAAGACTAAAACAAATGGAAATTGATTCCAACTTAGAAATGTCAGTAAATAAAATGAGAAGTAAGGAAGAGGAACAAAAATACAACAAATATAAAGGCCTTGTTAAAGCATTTTGCTCAGGAGATTCTATCAGCGCATACCTAGAAAACTTTGAGTGTTTAATGACCTACCATAAGGTCGAAAAAGTCGATTGGTCATTTATTTTGATGAGAAATTTAGCTCTTGAACCCTTAAAAGTAATAGAGACAGTTCCACAAGATATGAGGAAAGATTATGATTATTTAAAGCAAAGAATACTCCAACATTTCTCACTAGATACAGCAGGCTATCAACAACAGTTCGCAAAATTAGCCCCACAACCTAACCAAACCTTCATAGACTACGTGTCTACAGTTCAGGATATTTGCACAAAGTGGATAAACTCAGCAAAAACAAATAACCACCATGACAAACTGAAAGAACTCATTATAATTGACAAAATTGTTAGTACAATCCCAACACCTTTTTCTAAATTTTTGAAACAAATGGATTGTAAAACTATCCAAGAAGTAGAAACCAAGGGGAGCGCATTTTTTACAGCGAACCGCGATATTTTCCAGTTAAACATGAGCCAAAATGAAACAGCAGCAGTTACAAACACTAGAAACTCAAAACCAACTGAAAATAAGTTCAAACAACGCTCGAAGTTCACGAAACCAGTTAAGTGCCAGTATTGTCATCTGACACACGAAGAGTACGCGATGTGTGACAAATCACCGAATTATCCACATCATCTCCAAATGATAGTGGAGAAACAAAAGAACAAGAGAAATGCGTATCAGAGAGCGGTCAAATGCTATTTTTGTTCCAGCTATGGACATTATTCACGATTTTGTGAAGGGCGAAAGATAATGAAGCAGGCCAATGCCGCACTAATTGACACTTCCTCAGAGGAAGAGATTGAACAACTGAACGAATGTGACAACCAGAATGAAAGTTTGAGTGAGCTAGGGAATGCAGTGCAAATCATTGACACCATTACAGATAACAAATGTAACACCTGTAGAAAATTTCAGCTTGATACAACGTTGTTATGCGGCCACACAATCCCAGTTTCTAACGAAATGGCCAACGCAGCCTTATCATCAACAGGCAAATTAAATTTCACAACAGGTTTTGTAAATAACAAAAAGTGCACATTAATACGCGATTCCGGCGCAACTCTTTGTGGAATTAAAAAAACATTAGTTAACGACAAAGACTACACACACAAATACGTAACTTGTCGCACATTCGCAGGCACGATCGAAAGATACCCCCTAGCACTTGTCGAAATTCGCACACCGTTTATATCAGGACTAGTATTGTGCGCAGTACTAGAAAATCCTGTCGCTGAGATTATCCTTGGGAATCTTCCCAACATAAGATCTTGCTCTGAAAAGGAAATCAGAGATTGGGAGCAGAAAAACTGTATCCAGAACCCAAACAGCGATTCTAAAGGGAAACACCACGCGTGCTTGTCTCAAACTGCCAAAAGCACAAGGGAGACAACCAATGACGTAATTCAAAATGAATTCACCGAGGTGCATAATGCAGGGGCGGTTGAATCTGTCAGTGATACCACCAACTTAAAACCTCGAACTGAGGATGCCATCGATCCACAAATTACCAAGCCTGTAGATGTGCAACAACACACACAACAGACTAATGCAATAACACGACAGACAACACACAAAACCCACACCGACCAACTTCAGGAGTCGCTAGAAATCATATTACCTAACACTACCGCCACTAATTTTGGAGAAGAACAGAAAGCAGATCCTACACTTTCCCAATATTTTCGGTTAGTAGGACTTAAACCAAAATTGACTAAAAATGCTTCATGGACATTTAGAATAAAGAACAATGTTCTAACTAGATTATATACCAGAGATCAGACCACGATACAGCAAGTAGTTCTACCTCAATCACATCGTGAGAAAGTACTAAATATAGCCCATGACTCACCTTTCGGAGGTCATATGGGTTACGAAAAGACTAGAGCCAGAGTCCTGACCCAATTTTATTGGCCTAAATTTTGCCAAGACATAAAAACCTATTGTAGATCATGTGATACATGTCAGAAACTGGTTAAAAAGGGAAAAAACCCTACGGCAGAAATTCAATCAACCACAACTGCCTCGAGGCCATTTCAAATCGTGGCAGTTGATTTAGTAGGTCCTTTGAACCACATCTCAAACAAAGGAAATAGATATATTTTTACACTTATTGATCTATGTTCGAGATGGCCAGAAATGATTCCATTAAAATCTATCTCCTCTAAGGATGTGACGGACGTATTTTTACAGATATTCTCCCGTTTTGGCTTCCCGGAGAAGATAATTTCAGATAGGGGAACACAGTTCATATCTAATGCCACCCAATCGGTAACTAAGTTACTAGGCATAAAACAATGTTTCACCAGTCCCTATCGACCGGCCGCGAATGGAATTTGCGAAAAACTAAATGGGGACCTGAAACATATGTTATCCAAAGTGACAGCTGAAAATCCAGCCGATTGGGATATACTTCTCCCAACGGTGCTGTTCGCATATAGAGAAGTCCCACAATCAAGCACAGGGTTCTCTCCGTTCGAATTGATATATGGAGCGAACCCAAGAGGACCTCTCACTATTTACAAAGATATAATATCACAACCTGTAAATACCCAATTACCAGTTGCCACCTATGATTTAGTCACTGACACCAGAGACAAAATCATTCGATCCTGTATACTGGCCAGAACATCATTACAGGAGAAAGGTTTTAGGTACAGGCAGTACGCCAACAAAGGTGCAAAAACGATTGTATTACAACCAGATCAGGATATTTTACTATTGCTACCTGACAAGAGAGATTTACTATCAACCTCTTGGCAGGGACCATTTAAAATTGTGAGAAGAATTTCGGAAGTTGACTACGAAATTTCTTTGAATGGAAAGTTGAAAATATTCCATGTAAATATGTTAAAACCATACTATTCTAGAAATGACAGTGACACGAATAAGCAGACGCAGATGACAGATAACAGAAACGAAACGACAATTACCCAACTGAATGACACCTCGACAAACGAAGCATCGTTAACGACTCATTCTTGCGACAACGAAGACGACGAAAACATATTTACAGTACCGACAATATGGGATGACGACAACGACGACCAATTTGACGACACATTGACAACTATTAGTCTCGACGACGACGACAATGACATTGAAGACAATTTACAAACAGTAGCATCAGTAATAAATCAGACGGACGTAGACAATACGGAAATTCCAGTACCAATTATGAATGACGACAGTAGTATGAAGGACATACAAATCTCTGACACTTTGACACAACAGCAGCGACAAGACACTTTGTCTCTCCTTAACGACTATAAAACTATCTTCTCAAACAAACCTGGACGGACTGACAAAATAACACATTCAATTGTGTTGACAGATCTGACACCGATCAAATGTAGACCATATTCTATTCCTTTGCATTATAGAGCAAATTTAGACAAAGAAATTTTGGATTTAGAGAAAAATAGAATAATACAGAAATCTATGTCCCAGTATTCTTCGCCAATTGTCCTGGTGAAAAAGAAGGACCAAACGATTCGTTTGTGCATAGATTATAGAAGGTTAAATACGATAACCACAACAGATGCTGAGCCAATGAACAGCTGTGAAGACCTCATTTTGAATATGTCTCAATCATCCTTATTTTCTAAGGTTGATTTAGCGAAAGGTTACTGGCAAGTACCACTACACCCTTCTTCAAGACATATAACAGCATTCGCTACACCTCTTGGGTTGTACGAATGGAGATATCTTCCATTTGGTCTCAAGAACGCTCCCGCCACATTTGTCAGGTTAACTAGATTGTTATTGCACGGCATCAAGGACGTGCAATCTTATATTGATGATATATGCATTCATTCTTCTAACATGACTTCTCACTTACTTACACTCCAACAAGTCTTTAACCAAATCTTTCTTTTTGGACTTACTATCAAACCTTCCAAGGTTGAAATAGGCTATAAACAGATAGACTTCCTTGGTCATAGGATTTCCGAAGGCAAACTGTTGACAGATGATAAAATTGTATCGAAAATTCTCAACCTAGAAATTCCTACTACAAAGAAACAAGTTAGAAGCTTATTAGGTCTCATAAACTATTATGCCAAGTTTATACCAAACTGGGCAGAACTCACATCAGTTTTTTCTAATCTGTTGACAAAAGATCATCCAGAAAAATTTTGTAAAAGTACCCGCTTAGAGGATGCAATGTGCAGATTGAAATCCATTTTTTCTAACCCACCAGTATTAAGATTACCAAACATAGATATACCCTTTATTTTGACCACAGATTCGAGTGCTATCGCAATTGGAGGATGCCTTATGCAAGAAGTGCAAGGAGTGAGACATCCAATACTCTACGTAAGCCGGAAGCTGAACAAGGCAGAAATCCATTATTCCACGGTGGAATTGGAGGCATTAAGTCTACTATTTTGTATGCGCCGATTATCTAAGTTCCTCTTAGGTTCCCATTTTGTTGTGCTAACCGATAACTCGCCATTGTTGGTACTTAAGCAAGGTGTTCCTAAAAACCATCGTTTACAAAGATGGTGTCTTCTTCTTCAAGATTTCGACTTCGAAATCCGCCATATCAGAGGCACTGACAACATTATTGCTGATATTTTATCGCGACAAACGAATGCGCCAGCAGAATAACATTAGGCACATTAATAATTCGCCATACAAGAAGCTGTGATATTTTATTCTGTGGCATAGAACAGTGTAACTCTACACCTGCTAGAGAACTTTCATTTAGAAGTAATAACACCCCAGTGAATAGGTTACGTATAACACCTACGAACGTGAAACTTTGAGAACCTCTATACTACCAATTACCAAAGCTCTAGAAACAATCCGAGCGATAGATAATATCTGTGAAATGATTTCAACCAGTGAACTGACAGTGATCATGAAAGCATTAAGAACACTTTATACTCGACATTAAGAACATTGCATACTTGCTGTTGCTAAGAAACTGTGCAAACAGCCGGAATAGAACTACGTCGATTACAACATTCAAGAGACAGCCATATTAACCGTTAACATTCATGGCATGACACACGGACAACAGGAGGACAACGCACACATCATCGTTGGATTTAGTTAGTTAGTTAATTAATTTAGTAGTATTTAATATGTATTATACTTGTATTGAATTATGTATATAAAATATGTCAACCTGTAACTTGTATATTTTCTACCATAATATTACAGGTATTTCCACTCATAGGCGAAATATTCTTCCTATGCAATTTTCTCTATTTAAGTTATGAACCATTTTTTGAGTACTCGTACAAAAAGTACTTATTATCTTAAAGGGAACATATCGCCTAATCCGTTTTTTCTAAGGGCAGTAAGACTTACCTCAACTTTATTTAGATATTTTAACTAAATACTATTTTGTGTGAAAGATGTGTGAATGACAGGGTGAATGAATTAAATGAGAGAGCGATATACTGAGCGGACAAATTGTACGCAAAACGTATTTATTTTAATTTGTCTGCGTCTTTCATGTAAAATGTATTACCTGTCTAAATTGTTGATACATGTTTAGTATTTAAGACACTACATCTAAGCGCCACTGCTTGGAATGCCCGATCATGCATTACACACATTGGGGTAATTCATGACAAAGGATATCCCAACTCGTGACGCTTGGAGATAAACCACACATTGAGCACACACTTTATACAAAACTCAAAAATGAACACTAACAATTAAAATACAGTCACTTTATTAGAAGCAGCAACATATTAGTCAATACACTAACAAGCCAACAGGGACACAGGTAGTCAGAGGGGATAAAACAACAGCGTAACTACATATTCAGCATTATACAACATACGAAAGTAAAAGTGTATTGAAATGCACACACAGGACAAGATTTGCAGGTGTACTTAATTAGCCAAGACTTTTGTCTTGTTAATACTCTCTTACACAGAGTTTAATTATCTTGGTATCAGTGGGATACTTGAGAAGGGACGGGTTGTAAAAACAACTAGGAAACGTCACGTAACTTCGGTCAGATAAGCATTTTTAAGGACACAGAAGAGAGAGACCTCTTCAGCAAATCATCGTGAAGTGGTGTATGGGAGAATACATGAGTGTTGATGCAGATATGTAGATTGCCAAGTTACTATCCACCAAACTACAAACACCGACTTTATGTGATTCTGTGACAGAATTAGTACAAAACTAATTACCTTATAATAACCCATCAAATCAGGGGGGAGAGGGGGACTCCTGTCACAGCCTCACATAGGGGCGGTAACCAACATAAAGTAAGAGATAGTGGCGAAGGGCTAAAACTCCCGCTCAAGGGAAAGAAGTGAGTCACTCGAAGGCTTGAAGAATCCAGAGCCTTCTCGAAGGACTGGTCAGTGTGTCCACTGTCCCGTGGACACTGATGTGGCCCGCCGATTACGGGGTCCACGAGAAACTCGGATAGAGTTACCACCCGTGTCGGATTGCGACACGTGTGAAACGGCAGAGACAGACTGGACATCGGAGAAGCAACAGGGCTTACCTTAGGGGGACTTGATAGTTCAGACCCATGTGTATTTAAGGGTCGTAGACATATGCTAGATAGTTGCTTAGAATTGTTTGTTATAATCATGTGTGATGTAAACCTCTGTGATACGCAACTTGTCAAGTGCGGGCTTGTCAAAACCCACTTCGCCAGCGCACTGTATATATTATATAAATAAATGTTGCTATGTTGTATCTAACGGAGTTTGTTGCCTGTGTGAGCCCGAGTTCAGATCCCCTAGAGATCTAAGACTGTGACAGCCTGTGGCTACGGGTTGCTTGCGTTCGCTGGCTGTCAACTCCAGCGTGAAGTCTGTGTGTCGGATGAAGACATCCTGTTGTCCAACATCAGTGTGATGTCATACCGGACTGAGGTTTGCGTGAGTATCCGTTGTCCCATGTCTGGCTTATTGGCGTGCAGAATGGTGGTTCCTCGCCGTGCAGGCAGATACTCTCCGACTTCGGAAGAATCAGCGATCCTACTACGTTAGCCAGGAACCCGAAGGGACCTGTTGGCCAGGATGCACAACTAGGACGTGTTGGTAGGTCTTGGCCAATATAAAACCTAGCCCTGGTGCCTTGGAAACACTTCGTTTGCATTAGCACTTTCCTCACGTAGGACTCGTAGTGCATGGTTCCGTCGCCCTGCTACTGACTGAGTGCGTGGCGCGACACTGTGAGCTGTGAATTTCGCGTGGAATGCTTTTACATCTGTCCGCGGTTGTTTGTAGCGTGAACTGCATGTTCGGAATAATGGCGGCCAGCTGTTGCTGAATTGACAGGTTTGCCTTTTCGGTTCACGAGTGCATTTTTCAGGAGACTCCTGAGAGTCGTCGCTGCAGCTATGGCGTTCGTGCTTTGTGCGGCGCTTTCTGCGGGTCGCTCTGCGGAAAGAGACCGTGCCATATGGGATAAAACCCGGGTCAATGAAGTCTTTCTGGTGACTGCCGGATTTCATCGACGGTGAACTGTGTATTTCGTGGAGGACATTTGTGTTGGCATTCTGGCGGCGGCATTATGCGGATTGCTGGCTTGCCGAGACTAATGTCATTTCCACTTTTCGCATTAGGGCAGTGAGGAGCATTTTGTGTGATATTCCCTGGCACAGGAACGGAGCATAATGTGGACGATCCGTTGCCGTGAAGTTGGAACCGCGACTAACTAACTAAATGACTGACTGACTGACCTGACTGACTGACTGACTTGTTCATTTGATTGTGGACCTTGTTTGATCCAAACCTACTTTTTTTTTTGGCACTGAATCAGTTTGCTGGTATTGGATTCTTGATACTCTTTAACCTCTGCAGTGCTGTGGCCCGCTTACATCTGATTTATTTTGAAGGTGTTGATTATCATCATCATCAAGTGCCATGCCGACTGGCGTAGGCGTTCATGACTCCCCACATATCTTGGTCTTTGGTCTTCTGGATTAACTATGCCGTTGATATCCCTCCATGCCACCGTCGCAATCCATCCAGCATCATTTCTCTTAGTCTGCCTCTGCCTCTCTTCCCCTCGATCTTTCCAGTTGTCACGACGTTCTCCAATACCTCTCTTCTTATTACAAGACCAAAAAAAGCTGCTTGCCTGTATTTTATTGTTGAATATAATGTTCTAGTTTCATTAGCCTCTTTCAGGCATTCGTTGTTAGTTACTTTGGCAGTCCAAGGAATTCGCAACATTTGTCTCAGGAATCACATCTCTGTTTCTAATTTTTTCATTTACATTTAAAGATTCACTGCCATTACAGCAAAACAGGTTGCTATATAGCACCTCAGCACTCTCTTTCTTACATTAAATGATAGTGATTTATTGCATAAGATATTCCTCATTTTCTGAAATACAGCCTTTGCTTGCCCATTCTGCTCTTAATCTCTGTTGTGCATCTTCCATGTCATGTTATAAATGTCCCTAGATATTTAAAACTATCAACTTGGTGAAGTTGATTATGCCAAATAATAAATATCATATTCACCCCAACCCTATGCTACCAATGTTAAACTTGAACATGATCAAAATCATACTTACGCAACATCAGCAACTATGAGATGAGATGCTCTAGGAGAGCTGCCAACTGAACTATCCATGACCGAATAAGAAATTATGTTATAAGCCAGACGGTGGGATCAACACCTTGTGTCACATATTTTGAATGACAGACGGTTAAATGGTTCAGCCATCTCGTTAGAACGCAACACCATCAACTACCAGCACTGGCCCTACATCAGAGAAGATCTGACACGAGAGCAAGAGGACGCCCCGAGAAGAAAATGGATTGACCACATCAAAGACATTGTAGAATCATACACGGAATGACACTATCAATTGTTACCCATCGGGCACTGGAGCGCCAATTATTCCTCCCCACGACGCTTGACGGCACAAGTAGGAGATGCTGATGATGATCATTATCATGTTGATTATGCAGCCACGACATTTCCAATGTCTTCTTTATTGACTGTGATCTTTGCCTGGATTTCAGTTTTGTCCGTGGACATTATGTTTAATCTATTTAAGTTCTGAAAAAGATATTTACCCTCGGTGTGTCACAGTTATAAGCATGATAAACTCTTATATTCCTTCAGTACCTCGAAAGGAGCACCGTGCCATCTGCATAACTAAGATCTGGAATTGCATTTGCGCCGATTACGAATGGATAACAATGTTCTAAAGTTGTAAAGTCAAGTAAAATATGTCATTAAGGCATGTTGAAGAAAATGTGAGACGGCTGGCCGAGTGGCTAGAATGCTAGATTGTCCTTTGGGAGACCAAGGTTCGAATCCTCAGGAAGGTGTGAATTATTTTCTGTCGGTGGCAAAAAGAAAACCCTAACCAGCACAGTTCGCGGCGACTGCACTAACCAGGCAGCCTTAATTCCTCAGATTATTAAAGGCAGTAAATGACAGTTTTTTGGACAGAAAATAAACAAAGATGAGTTAATATTGCATATAGGCGGTCTCTTGCTGAAGCTGATTTCGAACCCGATTTGTGGGATTGTGAAGCGCATTTACTAGACCTTAGCCACATTCCCAGGCATAGATAGCATAAAGAAGACATACATGACGTAGAGACTGAAAAAAGCAGGCATAAATGACGTAGACATTGAAACATAAAGCGGGCATAAATGATACAGAGATTGAAAAATACAGCAGACATGAATGACGTAGAGATGAAACATAAAGCAGACATACACTGACACATAGAATGAAATATAAAGCAGACATAAATGAGGTATAAATGAAACATAAAGCAGGACATAAATGATCACATAGATTGAAAAATACAGCAGACATGAATGACGTAGAGATGAAACATAAAGCAGACATACATGACACATAGAATGAAATATAAAGCAGACATAAATGAGGTATAAATGAAACATAAAGCAGACATAAATGACCAACGGATGAAAGCAACGATGTTTGTCATACCTGTAGAGATCTTCGTTGATGTAGGTCTTGAAAAAGTCGGAGGCAGAAATATTCAGCATGGTCTTGTAATCCTCATCCTTGATGTAGGACGGCGAAGCCGACGGAAAAGTAATTGCCGAGTACCTTGAAACCAGAGCATCAGTTAGTTAGACAAGACCGCTGTCGCTCCGACAAACAGAGTTGCTACCATATACACCTGATTACTATCTATTTGAGAATAATGTTAAGAATAATGCAAGTAGAAAAAATAGTTTAAAAGTCGGCATTGCACCGGGTTTTGTCCCATATGGCTCAGTCTCTTTCGTCAGTGCTGCCCGCCGAAAACGCCGCACAGAGCACGAACTCCTTAGCTCTATCGACGACCCCCAGTATTCTCCCAGAAAACTGCGCCCGTTACTGGAACGACGTAGCATGGGATGGAACCGACATCCTTCGGAACGCGAGGTAGATATTAACTTGATGTGGGGAAATTCTGGGAAAGGGAGATTTAGGAACGAACGAACAAATTTTATTTTCAAGGGTTAAGAATTGGGCACGCAGGCCCGTTTGACATTCTGCCCTTCTATCACTCTCTTTCATACATTATTTCATTCACACATCATTCAAGGCTAACTGAAAACAACAACAATATAAAAGATATGCATTATAAAGGCATTGTGGAAAATGAAAAAAAAAATAACTACTGCATTACTCACTAAAATTAATGAATGATGTGCCAATTGTTATTAGCTATGGGAAACATACTGGTTTACTAAAAGTGGACTAGGATGTTATACTAGGGGTTTATTATTATTATTATTATATTATTATTATTATTATTATTATTATTATTATTATTATTATTATTATTATTAAAGGGAAAGGTAATCAGTACTGAGAGAATGCTGAGGTAGAGAGAGAAATGTGTTAGGGAAGAGAGACAGCGAAGACCGAGATGTGGGGAAATAGTAGGGAAGAGAGGCCGAGGAAGACGGAGAAAGATGGATGTGGGGAAATACTAGAGTAGAGAGGCAGAGGAAGTCGGAGAAAGGTGTATGTGTGGAAATACTAGGAAAGAGAGACAGATGAAGACATAGAAAGGTGTATGTGGGGAAATATAAGGGAAGTGAGACAGAGGAAGACATAGAAAGGTGTGTGTGGGGAAATATAAGGGAAGTGAGACAGAGGAAGATATAGAAAGGTGTATTTGGGGAAATATAAGGGAAGTGAGACAGAAGAAGATATAGAAAGGTGTATGTGGGGAAATATTAGGGACGTGAGATAGAGGATGACATAGAAAGGTGTATGTGGGGAAATATTAGGGAAGTGAGACAGAGGATGACATAGAAAGGTGTATGTGGGGAAATACTAGGGAAGAGAGGCAGAGGAAGACAGAGAAAGGTGCAAGTGAGAGCACATTGAACTGTTAACCATTTAAGCAAAGAGTACAATATTACATTTTATGAATTTGTTTTGGGCGTTCGCTCGCTTTTAACTCGAGAGTTAATCCATACGTGTGCTAATACTACTAGTAGTTACTTCTACTAGGACAGTGGTTCTCAATCTTTTTTGGCCCGTTCCCCCATTCACCATATTTTCAGAACGTCATTCTTCCCCTTTTGTATTTCCTATCTAAAAATTTGGCCCGTGCCCCCCTTCACCATATTTTCACAACGGCACCCCCTTTTCGTATTTCCTACCTAAAATTCCCCCCCCCCCCCTCTCGCTCCTGCCCCTACACAGTATACGTAATAATGGAAGCACATACCAAAACAAGTCTAGACGTCCACATAAAACGTGATTTGTGGGTCTACTTACTTTATAAAATGAATTTTAGAAGGGGTGAGACGTACAGAACCGTAGAGTATGAAGGGAAAAACATTATCAAGTAATCGGTTCTTGTATTAACGCGATCTTGAAATAATCTTCATCCCCCCTTTCCCCCTGGAAACCCTAAAATTCCCCTCCGGGGGGGGGATTCCCCATTGGTTGAGAACCACTGTACTAGGAAGTGCACTGGACTGATGTTTGCGTGTGGATTAGCTTTATCTATTACCAGTCTCCCTCGCCATCAGGTGAAACCACTCCGACATCAGAGGTACTTGTAATTTACGTCCCTAAGTCAAGGTTGAGTAGTCAACATTTCTGTCCAGCTGGCCGGTGTGAAGTTGAACCCACTATCTCGGCATCACCACACCGGAAGTTTAAGATAGAGCCTGTTATCCATTCGGCTGAGCGGACCCCACAATGTTAGAATAATAACACATTGAACTGTTAGCCAGATAAAACAATCGCTGTCTTTCAAGCTGTCAGTCATCGGCCCGTGACCTACCTCTAATATCTGGGCTGTGCTGCAGTTGTCCTGGTTGCCCCGAGAGTAGATCCAGCTCCGGTCGTAGAAGTAGGGCAAGAACCAGACCAGCTTCTTGGACCAGACCTTGCCTCCTTCCAGGTGGTAGACCTGTGACCAGAAGTGAGCTAGACTCATGTCTGTGTGACCAGAAGTGAGCTAGACTCATGTCTGTGTGACCAGAAGTGATTTAGACTTGAGTCTGTGTGACCAGAAGTGAGCTAGACTTGTATGTCTGTGTGACCAGAAGTGATTTAGACTTGAGTCTGTGTGACCAGAAGTGATTTAGACTTGAGTCTGTGTGACCAGAAGTGAGCTAGACTTGTATGTCTGTGTGACCAGAAGTGAGCTAGACTTGTGTGTCTATGTGACCAGAAATGAGCTAGACTTGTGTCTGTGTGACCAAAAGTGAGCTAGACTTGTGTCTGTGTGACCAGAAGTGAGCTAGACTTGTGTCTGTGTGACCATAAATGTGTCTGTGTGACAAGCTGTGCGTTAGCGAATTAGACTGTCCGGTTTCTGTGGTCCAAATCTCAAGTAGGTTATATGTGTGTGTATATGTGAGCAGCAGTAAGCTGATCATAAACTGTTCAGTTTGTCATATCTCAGTATTCAGTAAGCTAGACTTGTCTGTCTATGTCAGGAGTGTCAAACTCAATCGCTCAGCGGGCCAAAACTCAAATCACACATAACGTTGCGGGCCGGACAGGATAAACATTCAATAAGCCGAAAATTAAGCCTTTTAAAAAAACAAAAACATTAGTATAAATTAAAACAGAAAAATGTTTTAATAATAAAACATCATTGGTATACACATTTTCATTCGTATGTTAATTTTTCAGAGCACGATGTTTGGCATCTTTTCTTGGCTACAAGTTCGTTTATGTTGGGAGTAATGTTTTGTGTCATTGAGATTCTCATGATGGACTGCAAGTGTTCATCAGTGAGATGACTCCTGTGTGAAGTTTTGTTAATCTTCATCACAGAAAACAGCTGCTCACACAGATATGTGCTAGCAAACATGCTCAAGGTTCGAGCCGCATGTAGACGAAGCCGGGACATCTCTTCAGGAATGAAACGAGTGAATTGTGCAGGCCACACAGTGTCGTACTTTGCCTTTAGTGGTCCATTACACTACAGCTCTATTAACTCCATCTGCAAATTTACAGACGCATTTTCCACATCTATGGCAAATGGATTACGAAACAGCTCGAAATTACGTTTATGTGCTTCAAAGTCACTAAAGCACCGTGCGAACTTGGCGCGAAATAAGCTAAGTTTTTCCAGCAAAGTGTGCATTGGGAAGCACCATAGCGTTGACCTGGTTTAACATTGCCTGGCAACAAGAAAATTGAGACAGGTTGCATTGATGCATTTGTGTCTCCCATAAGCGCAGCTTCACTTGAAATGCCGTCACTGCACCATACATATCGTAGCCGTAGCCGGAAAAGGTCATGTAATATCCGGGCATTGCACTACTTTGATTTTTTATGCGCCAATCCAAAACGAGCATCCGAACGTTGCTAGGTAACTATAACGACGAATACTAACTCACTATACAACTTTATTTTCGCTTATTCTGATAGAAGCGAGAACGCTCTCATGTAGCCTATCATTCGGAAGGCTGCTAATTAGGGAATTTGATTTGCACTTTATATCGTGACCATAAAAAAAAATATTTTTGCCTAAAATTCTCTCTTGGGCCGAATATACTTGTACGTCGGTTGAGACCTCTCGGGCCTAATATAATTGTTTGGCGGGCCGGATTTGGCCCGCGGGCCTTGAGTTTGACACATAGGTGGATGATCGGATCTCCCTAGTGTTGACACTTGAAGATGTTGAAGACAGGGATTTGTTCTGTGGTGTGTGTGTGAAAAACAAAAGAGAGAGAGAGAGAGAGAGAGAGAGAGAGGGAGAGAGAGAGAGAGAGAGAGAGAGAGAGAGAGAGAGAGAGAGAGAGAGAGAAAGAGTGAAGAAGGAGAGTGGGAGAGAGAGGGAGAGAGATAATGAGAGAAAGTGAGAGAGGAAAGGGGAGAGAGAAGAGAGAGATAAGGAGAGAGAGGTAGAGAGGGATAGAGGAGAGAGGTGAGATGAAGGGAGAGGGGGAGAGAGGGAGAGAGTGAGAGAGAGGGAGAAAGGAGAGAGGGTGAGAGTGAGAGGGAGAGAGTGAGAGAGGGGGATAGAGGAGAGGGAGAGAGAAGAAGGGCAGAGAGTGAGGGAGAGAAGAGAGGTGGAGAGAGAAAGAGAGAGAGAGGGAGAGACAGACAGAGAGAGAGAGAGAGAGAAACAGAGGACGAATGTGACCGTGAAGACATAGAATGATAATGAGAGAGAGAGAAAGAATCAGAAAGATACACAGAGAAATAAGACCAGCGAGGAAGATAAAATGGTCACTTCAGAGAAGAAAACTATGCCCTTACATAATTATATCTTTTAAAATGTACTATTTATAGCTCAGTACAGTACCAGGTGTCAGATATGACTGAGCTACCGTATGACTAAATGTCATGGCAGGGAAGACTAGGCCGTAAGTCTTGGTCGGCAGCTGGTCTAGGATGGAAGCTCCGACGGGCGGACAGTTTGAGCATTGCTTTGCTGATCAGGCAGCTTCTGCAGCTTGTCTTGTTCCAGATGTATTGGTGTTACCTTTCTTCTGGAGTAAACTAGGCAGGCCGAGAGAGGGATCATGCTGCATGGGCAACACATGGTCTCTGGAGTAAACTAGACAGGCCGAGAGAGGGATCACGCTGCACGGGCAACACATGGTCTCTGGAGTAAACTAGGCAGGCTGAGAGAGGGATCATGAGCAACACATGGTCTCTGGAGTAAACTAGACAGGCCGAGAGAGGGATCATGCTGCATGGGCAACACATGGTCTCTGGAGTAAACTAGACAGGCCGAGAGAGGGATCATGCTGCATGGGCAACACATGGTCTCTGGAGTAAACTAGACAGGCCGAGAGAGGGATCATGCTGCATGGGCAAACACATGGTCTCTGGAGTAAACTAGACAGGCCGAGAGAGGGATCATGCTGCATGGGCAACACATGGTCTCTGGAGTAAACTAGACAGGCCGAGAGAGGGATTCATGCTGCATGGACAACACATGGTCTCTGGAGTAAACTAGACAGGCTGAGAGAGGGATCATGCTGCATGAACAACACATGGTCTCTGGAGTAAACTAGACAGGCTGAGAGAGGGATCATGCTGCATGGGCAACACATGGTCTCTGGAGTAACTAGACAGGCCGAGAGAGGGGATCATGCTGCATGGGGCAACACATGGTCTCTAACTTCAGCCCAGGCTTTGTGTTATGGAGAGGCATAACTCAATTTTTACAAACTATCGCCTGTCAAGACGGCCAGGTGCCAGTGACAGTATTCACTTCCAACCACAAGCATATGTGAATATTTTTAAGTGAGTGCGCGTGTGTATTTGTGACTTGCGTACGCGCGCGCCTATTTCTGCTTCCCCATACATTTAAAAGCATATGCGTATCTGACAATACAATAACAGTGCAGTGTAAGTAAACTGGTCACCTAACAACGACTTACCGCACATATGATCTGCCTAGCTTGAGCCTCATACATGTTGGCGATAATAATCCGGGCATCGTTCTTCTGGAGAATTTTTCATGAAATAAAGATCATTACGTCACCCTATTGATATTGCCCTAGAAAATCACAAAGAGCCAATTAATGCTGGGCCTGATTGCAAGGTCCAGTAAAGGAAATTCAGGTAACTTCTACGTCACTCTATACTTTGACTACTTATCTTTAGTTTGATTGTGTTATCATCATCATGTTTGTCATGAAATAATGATTGATTTGGGGGCTGAGTGGTCTCGAGGTATAGTTTTCGCTGGAGGTCCCAGGTTCAAGCCCCGGTGAGGGCCTGGATTTTTTCACGTGGACTTCTAGTAACAAACTTTCCCCTGGTCTCTGGGTAGTGAGATCGGACGCCCGTGTGTATTGTTGCAAACGTAAAAACACCCCTTAACAGTTGGAAATCGAAAAAAAGAAGCCTAGCGGCGCTGCCCGGCAAAAATTTCCAGTTAAAAATCTACCCAAAGTATTTCAGAATCCTCCCGGTGCTAGGGAGTTCGTGCACTGAACTGAGATTCTTCGGACTCATCCTTGAGTTAGGTGTAGAACGGAGCACTTATGCCGTGTGCCGTGATGTTGATCCGTCGACTAAACTAAACTAAACTAATGATATTCTTCTTCTTCTTCTTCTTCTTCTTCTTCTTCTTCTTCTTCTTCTTCTTCTTCTTCTTCTTCTTCTTCTTCTTCTTCTTCTTCTTCTTCTTCTTCTTCTTCTTCTTCTTCTTCTTCTTCTTCTTCTTCTTCTTCTTCTTCTTCTTCTTCTTTCGTTCGCCTGAAATATGTCTATAACTGCAATGTTGTCTCTTGTATGAATCTAAGTCTTTTTTTAGTTCACTCAGCGGTCCATAGAGTTTACTGTTGTCTCTCTAGGCCAGAAGGTTCGCCTGGATATGTTGTAGTTTGGGCAATCCTGGAGTATGTGCTCTGCTGTCTGCGACGCCAAACCACATGTGCACATGGCTGAGTCACCAATCTTGAATTTTGTATACATGATATGATTACGTCACTTTGCACTTCTTCTTTCGCTCTTTATCCCCATTGAGGCATAGATCTACAACCAGGTCACTCTGCTGTCTTTTGCTTAGCTATCCCATGCAGTTACTCCTTGCATGTCCTCCCCATATTGTTTATATCTGTCTCTACATTTCTTCTCCATGTGTTTTTGGGTATTCCTCTATTTCGTATATATGTTATAATATCGTATTATATTATAATTTACATAATATCTTATTATATTATAAACAAAGGCCTTTCTATTTGTAGTTATTCTCGGATTTTCTGCTCTGTCTTTTGGCTAAGTTCAAAGTGTAATATTTGCACTTGATTTGCCAGGGGCTCCAGCAGAGGCGGTCATCCGAATGATACACAGGGACATGGGGACATGATAGGGCGCTCTGGCCCCTCGGGGAACCGCGGGCCCCTTTTAAAAATGGGTTTATCAGTGTATTGATTTATTTGGTTGTTTCGGGATTTGAGATTTAAATATTGAGCACAACCCACTACTGGCAACGCTGATCGTATTCTCGTATGAACCTAAGGCTAACGAGCTCAAACAAGAGCGAAACTCGAGTCTAGTGCTTCCACACTGACGTGGATAGGGCTACGTGGATACGGACGCAGTTTGTAATCCCACACCCCGCGTTCGAAACACAGCTGCGGACGATTTGGCAGCAGACCGCCTTGCGTCGGTTTTTATAAAATGGTTTAAGTGCTATTCGTTCAGAAAGCAATGGCAAACGACTGAACGTAAACTTGCCCAGGAATCACAAACAGACAAAAATACTGGGGTTGACTGCTACGCCTCGTTAAGGATATGCAAGATGTATTAACCAATGAATGCATGTTTATAGTTTATTAGTAATCGTTTTCATTGCGCGCCATCCCTAGAGCAGAGTCAATATAATGTTACAATTCAATATTCTACACTTGGGGCTAACTTTAAGTGATACGTCCAGGAGTTATCCATGTTTTCATTATGTTATTCTGTATTCTATTATATTATACATTATTTCATTATGTTATCCTTTATTTCATTATGTTATCCTGTATTTCATTATGTTATCCTGCATTCCATTATGTTATATGGTATTCCATTATGTTATCCTGCATTCCATTATGTTATATGGTATTCCATTATGTTATCCTGTATTCCATTATGTTATCGTTTATTCCACTATGTTATCATTTATTTCATTGTGTTATCCTTTAATTCATTATTTTATCCTTTAATTCATTATGTTATCCTGTATCCCATCATCCTATCCTTTATTCCATTATGTTATCATTTATTCCATTATGCTACCCTTTAATTCATTATGTTATCCTTACCCCATTATGCTACCCTTTAATTAATTATGTTATCCTTACCCCATTATGCTATCCTTTATTTCATTATGTTATCCTTACCCCATTATGCTACCCTTTAATTCATTATGTTATCCTTATCCCATTATGATACCCTGTAATTCATTATGTTATCCTTACCCCATTATGCTACTCTTTAATTCATTTTGTTATCCTTACCCCATTATGCTACCCTTTAATTCATTATGTTATCCTTACCCCATTATGCTACCCTTTAATTCATTATGTTATCCTTACCCCATTATGCTACCCTTTAATTCATTATGTTATCCTTACCCCATTATGCTACCCTTTAATTCATTATGTTATCCGTACCCCATTATGCTACCCTTTAATTCATTATGTTATCCTTACCCCATTATGCTACCATTTAATTCATTATGTTATCCTTACCCCATTATGCTACCCTTTAATTCATTATGTTATCCTTACCCCATTATGCTACATTTTAATTCATTATGTTATCCTTACCCCATTATGCTACCCTTTAATTCATTATGTTATCCTTACCCCATTATGCTACCCTTTAATTCATTATGTTATCCTTACCCCATTATGCTACCCTTTAATTCATTATGTTATCCTTACCCCTTTATGCTATCCTTTATTTCATTATGTAAATGACAGATTTTAAAAATTGACTCGGGTCCCAAGGTCGACCTAGTCTAAAATTGGTACCACACAATGCTCTGGGAAGTAAAGTCCGCAACACACCACATTACCAATCGTGTGTCTGTCGGTCCATAACATTTGAGGCCTGCGCTTTATCACCACATTAACACTCGTGTTCCGTCGCCCTGCTACTGAGTGAGTGCGTGGCGCGACACTGTGAGCTGTGAGTTTCGTGTGAAGTGCTTTTGAATCTGCCCAAGTTTTTTTCTTTGGAACGTGACTGCATGTTCGGAGCGATGGCAGGTGGCTATGTCCCAGAGTTGACCGGCTTTTGCCTTATGCAGAAATGCGTGGCTGCTGGGCTTCTGGTTGACTGCCACTGCCGTCGCTGATGAACTGTATTTTCGTGGACTGTGTGGGTGAACATCTAGGAAACACTCAGATAGGAAAATACTGCCGATTCCATCAAAGATGAATTGGGTGTTACGTGGGGGACTGGTGTGTTGACATTCTGGTGGCGGCATTATGCACAGTGTATCTGTGCGGGCTGTTGTTTGTCGAGACTCCTGTCTTTTCCACTCTTCACATTGGGCAGTGGGGAGCGTTTTGTGTGATATTCACTGGCACAGGAACGGAGCATAATGGGGACGACCCGTTGCTGTGAAGTTGGAACTGCGACTAACTAACTTACTAATTACTCGTGTGTCTGTCGGTCCATAACATTTGAGGCCTGCGCTTTATCACCACATTACCACTCGTGTGTCTGTCGGTCCATAACATTTGAGGCCTGCACTTTATCACCACATTACCACTAGTGTGTCTGTCGGTCCATAACATTTGAGACATGCGCTTTATCACCACATTACCAATCGTGTGTCTGTCGGTCCATAATATTTGAGGCTTGCGCTTTATCACCACATTACCAATCGTGTGTCTGCTGGTCCATAACATTTGAGACATGCGCTTTATCACCACATTACCAATCGTGTATCTGCTGGTCCATAACATTTGAGACATGCGCTTTATACCCAACACGTCTGGGGGAGTGAATAAAGAAGGGTAGTTTACTGTGGTTGTCTTATATCAAAAGAATGAATATCCTGAAAGGGGCCAGTGCGCAAGAGGAAGGAGAACGTTTACATGAGAAGAGGATATTAAAAGATGGTTTTGGGAGAAACAAAGAGGCAGTCGAAGCTCCACATGACAATGGGATTTAATGTGATTTGCTGTTAACTTTCTCCTAGTTACCGATACTTTCACTTCTTCTCCTCCTTCTTTCTCCCCCTCCTTATTCTTCCTCCTCGGTTTTCTTTCTATTTCTTCCGCTTAGCACAGACAGACAGACAGACAGACAGACAGACAGACAGACAGACGGATGGACGGACGGACGGACGGATAGACAAACAGACAACATTACTTTAAGCGCTAGAACAGTATCTTTTGGTTTGAGAGTAGTAAACATCTCATTACTGATGACGTCAATGTCGTTCTTGTCCATGTCCTGCTTCATGTACTCATCCAGCTAGAAACAGAGATAGACACGCGCCAATTAGATTGGCAAGCTCGCCGAACATTTCACATCTAAACAAATGTGACACTAAAAGCATTCGAATAATAAAGACATAAAACATCTTTTCCAGGCAAAATTCACTGTACAGTATCTCGTCAGGTGCTTACTGCTCAAAACGCTCAAAATACATGACAGTAAACTTGTAAATCCTGTCAACTGCTTATGGGAATGTCCCGAATGCTGTGATGTCGGTTCCTAAATCAATCAATCAATCAACCCTGTCAACTGAAATAACTGAAATTGAAACACAAAACACACTGTCAAATGTTTCACTGTCACCATGATGGTTTTAAAGAGACTATCGCGTCCTTTTGTTTACAAAAACGCGGGTTATACGCGTGTAAAGCTGACACCTCTGCATATTTAGTTCTGTGTAATGAACAGCACATTGAAATTCTCGTTGTCTAATACATGGACACATTCTATGCACCGGGCAAGATATTGGTTGTTCTCTATATTTCTTCAGACAACAACATGCAGGGCAGACAGCATGACAAGTTGACAACTCCATAGGGTTTGTATTCAAATGGAGTGGTTTGGGGGAACATTTTTTGTTCTGCATATGTTGTACATTCCTGCAAGAGATGTTTAGTTATCAATTTATAAGCTCCACATTTACATTCATCAATATCTCCTACCTTTAGTTGATTAAACATTGGGTATTTATGATTGGTGTGTTTTGTGTAGAGTCAGAAGTTCACCATATCCACAGATCCCTTTGCTAGACCAAGCGACGTCACTAAAAACAGCAATTTAATCAGTTGTGTGACCTGGTCTTCCGTATGGTTGTGAACACTGGGCAATGAGTAAACAAAGGGCCTTTCAAGGAAAGAGGATAGACTTCATAGCACCGTGTTTGATCCCGTATAGCTCGGCCTATTTCCGTAGACCTACCTGCCGAATACGTCGCATAAAGCACGAACTCTATAGCTCAAGCGACGACCCCCAGGAGTCTCCGAGTAAACAGCACTCGCGAACCGAACAACGTAACCTGGAATCAAACCCACAACCTCCGAAATGCGAGACAGGTGGCATAACCACTTGGTCACGGAGACTCCCTAAGGTTGCGAACAGATTCTGTAACTGCGAGGTCACCGGGTGTCATATGTACTGTAACATTTGACACCAGAATAATAGTATGCTGTGAGTTATTTCCCTGGACAAACTTCTTCTTCTTCTTCTTCTTCTTCTTCTTCTTCTTCTTCTTCTTCTTCTTCTTCTTCTTCTTCTTCTTCTTCGTCTTCTCTTTCTTCTTCTTCTTCTTCTTCTTCTTCTTCTTCTTCTTCTTCTTCTTCTTCTTCTTCTTCTTCTTCTTCTTCTTCTTCTCTTCTTCTTCTTCTTCTTCTTCTTCTTCTTCTTCTTCTTCTTCTTCTTCTTCTTCTTCTTCTTCTGCTCCTTCGTCTTCTCTTTCTTCTTCTTCTTCTACTTCTTCTTCTTCTTCTTCTTCTTCTTCTTCTTCTTCTTCTTCTTCTTCTTCTTCTTCTTCTTCTTCTTCTTCTTCTTCTTCTTCTTCTTCTTCTTCTTCTTCTTCTTCTTCTTCTTCTTCTTCTTCTTCTTCTTCTTCTTCTTCTTCTTCTTCTTATACCTCAGTGAAGTGTTGGAGGAAGATTTAAACATATCTCTGTCTAATGTCCTCTGTACGTTGGTACTCATTTCTCCCAGGTTGTTCTTGGTACCCTCAAAATGTGGAGATGTAAAGCTCTTTTATACACTCTGTCTAATGCTCTTTGTACTTTGGTATTAATTGCTCTAATGTTATTCTTTTACGTGGTCATCCTCTTGCGCTGTATCCATCATATTTCTTCAATGTGGCTCTTAGTGGCAGATGGTACCGGGGCATTCCCGTGAGGTGGCCATATCATGTAATCTGTTTTTATTTAATGAAGTGCATGACTAGTTTCAGACTTAGTCGTCTTCTGATAACCTCATTCCAAATTCTCCCTCTTAGTTACTCCCACAGATCTTGTATAACATCTCATCTCTGTTGTTATGATATGCGCTCATTAGTTGCAGTAAGCGTCCATGTTTGCCATTGGTAGCATAATGTTGGCCAAAAATATGTCCCCCAGTACCCGATGTGCCTGTGAACAACATCTGCACTACCCTCTATCCATTCCCACATCTGTAGAGAAAATTAACGCTTGATATTTACATTCACTGATTTTTTGTTTTTTTTTAAATTTTATTTCCGGGTTCTTTATTTTTATTGACAGGGTTTCTCACTGTCTGCCTATCAACTCTGTTTCTGTCTTTTCAACGCTTATTTTAATGTTATATCCCCTTGACAATGATTACATATAATTTACCTCCCTTGCGGGAATGCTCTCTAATCGAATGTGTTGCTATTTTGGGAGTATTTTGCGCTTCTAATATCTCACACGGTGGACAGAGCACATTAAGTATATAGAACGGGCGTCAGTGTTTCATCTGGTTTCATTACATATTGTTTGAGAACGACGACGATAATGATAATAATAATAATAATAATTTTTTTTCGCGTTTCCATCCTGTTTCAGGATATTGCGGTCAACACCATGCATCTTTCAGCTGTATGTTGATTGCTAGGCTAGATTACGCTCATCAGGACGTGGGTTAGGATGTGGATGGGCGTGGGATGTGTGGGTTAGTGGGGGAATGTTTGTGGGTGGCGAGTGTGTTTTCTGTTGGGGGATCAGATGAGGGTAGTGTGTGTGGGTGGGGGATGTGCGCGAGGGGGATGGGTCGGTTGGTGGGGTATGTATGTGTCCCTGGTGTGCGTGTGTGTGGGTAGGTGGGGGTGTGTGTGTGTGTGGGTGGGGTGATGTATGGGTAAGTGGGAGATGGGCCTCATAACATGGTAATAAGCCTTGTTTATGTTTACAACATTCATTTCACAATGTTTATGTTTCTTCCTATGTAAATGTATAATGCTCTTGATGAACGAAAGACGAGTGACTGGAAGGACCGAATGTAAGACGGGCCTGCGCGCCCAATTTGTGACCCTAATAAAGTTGATTTGATTTGATTTGATTTGATTTGATTTCATCAGCACGCCACGACTTTCTGTATAATAATAATAATAATAATAATAATAATAATAATAATAATAATAATAATAATAATAATAATAATAATAACTCCCCCGATGTGTCTCCACCTTGTCGTGGTGGGGGAGCTTGCGTGTCCCATTGACCCCATGTGCTATGTCGATGGATGAAAACTACATATCGGACAGCTTATGGGATAGGGGCCAGACTAAGCGAGACACAACCTGCTGCTCTGCAGGTAGACTGAGGATAGCAGTCAATAGTTTAAATCAGGCGCACGAAGGCAGAAGTTCTTGGTCCGGACACATACGGTAAGGCTCTCTGTCGAGGGTTGTGGCTGAACGCCTCTAAGCCATAAACCCTCGGATGTGTGAGCCGGGCCGATACCCACCTACCGAAAAATGGAGGTGAGATACTGAGCACGCTACATGCCCGGTTCAGATACTTGTCCGAAGGCTCTAAGCTGGGGGATATGAAGGATCCCCGGATGAGAGGGCCTGGCCGTTTCTCGCTCACTGCTGCACGGAGGTAAGGTGCTGAGTCGGCAGCACATGTAGCCTACCTCGTGAGCGAGTACTAAAAGGTAGAAGAGGTGCCCCAGTGGAATGAAATGGTTATGAAAACTGACTGCATCTAACTCATAGAGAGTGTAGACAAAGGTGGAAAAACGTCTCAATAACACGAAATGGAACGCACGGCTAGCGAATCCATTGCGTGGCCCGAAGTCCAATGCGAAAGCTTACCTAGTGGATGTCGCCCGCAGACTGACCGTTCCTGGTGTGTGCTTGAGCGACCAGTGGCAAGCGAGATGCCCAACACATGGAAGTGAGGAACTAAAGCAGCCATGAGCAGGACGTGGCAACTCCTCGGGTGAGCCCAGTCTCAGAGCAATATGTGCCGGCTCTGCGATTATGGAAGCCTCCTTGGATAGCGAGGGAATGCCCATGGTCTGCCCCTGCCTTCCCTTGAGGGTTGACCGTGATGTCTTTGACCGTTCTATCTTGACCAGCTGAGATGTGGGCGACATCACAACAATAAGTCTAATGTGCCTCGTAACCCGAAAAGGCTAACCTCATTAAAAATGCCCGCCGAAGTCGGAAGTGCCGTCCTACGGGTGGCAAAATAAAAATTGGCACTACGCATTTATGTCCGAGTGAAATGTCTCGTCCGAATGTCTCTCGTGCTAGGAACAGCTCTGACTACCTAGTTTCCGAATGTCGCTCTTGATCGGAACAGCTCTGACTAGGTAGTTTTCCGAATGTCCGTCGTGCCTGGAACAGCTCTGACGGGCACAACGACAAGCACATGTCCGAATCGAAAAGTCGCTGAGTGGATACCGTCTGCAGACCTCTGCTGGTTTGTGCGGGAACGGCCCGGGGCGAACGAAATACCCAATATACTGAAGTGAGGAATTAAAGCAACCTTGAGCAGGTCGTGACGATTCCCTCGGTGAGCCCAGCACCAGGGCCCTATGTGTCGGCTCTGCAATTATGCCATGGGCCGTCCCTGCCTTCCTTTGAGGGATGACCGTGAAGTCTTCGACTGTTCCAACTTGACTAGCTAGGATGTGGACGGTACCACAAAAGTGAGAGTCTCCTAGGAATGCTAACGTCGTCAAAATTGTACGCTAAAAGCCGGATGTGTTGGCCTAAGGGTTTCGACCCAAGGGTGCATAACTTAGACACACCGCAATCACGTCTGAAAAAACACTCCGGATGAACGCAAAGAAGAAGAAGAAGAAGAAGATAATAATAATAATAATAATAATAATAATAATAATAATAATAATAATAATAATAATAATACAGGTGAAGAGGCAAACAGTAGATTGCATAATCTTTTTGCCTAATATGTTTCGTTGCATCTCGTCAGGTACATACTGCAGAATTCACTCAGAATAAACTAAAAGGTTTGTTGCATATCGTTTACAAGACGCCGCAGTTAACCCCATCATTGTTTGACTCTTTTGTGATTTCTTTGACAAGTTTACGCGCAGTAGTTTCCCATTACTTTCCGCCAATCATACCCCTGTATGAAAACAAACACAAGGCAGTCTGCTTCCAAATCGCCCGCAGTTGTGCGGGATTGCGAATTATGTTCTCAACCCCTTCGCCCTCAGCGCTGGCTCATAAACTAAAGCAATAAGATAAACCCTTTAAGCTGAAATATACAACACACATATTCCCACAGTAATTTGAATTGTCTTCCACGGTGTAATTTTAAATTGACTATCATGTCTGTTTTGTTTGCAGAAAGCTGGACTTTCTATTTGAATAGCAATGGCTTCAGACATTTTAAAACACATTATAATAAAATTAATGACATATATGTTCTGCTTCACTGCTGATGATGTTGATGATGATGATGATGATGATGATGATATGAACTTTAACATAAACCTGCACTAATGAGGCGAGAAATCATCGCAAAAACAATATAAAAAAAAAATAAAACATCACTTACGGTAGAAAACAGCTTAAAATTCTCGTAGACGATATGAACTTTCTTCCACGAAAACGCTTCCATCATTTTGATTCTGCCGACCGTGAGGTTCTGTTCCGGGGTCATGACCCTGAAGAAGGTCTTGAAGATGTCCCGGTTGGAGAGATGGGGGGAAATGGCGGAGTAGGAGATCTGCATTAGAGGAGTCGGGAGATGAGGCAATATACGTTAGTTGATAAACTGTTGGTCTAGGTTTCATTATTATTATCACCATCACCACCATTGTCATCTTTATCATCATCATCACAATGATTATCGTCACCATCTTCATCATCATTAACACCATCGTAATCATCACCACCATTACCATCATCATCGCTATCCTCGTCATCATAATCATCATCTTTTTCTTTATCAGTATCATCATTACTGTCATAATTACCATCATCCTAATCATCAGCATCATTATTCTCATCCTCATAAATATCATCATCATCATCATCATCATCATCATCATCATCATCATCATCATCATCATCATCATCATCATCATCATCATCATCATCATCATCATCATCATCATCATCTTCTTCTTCTTCTTCTTTTATTTCATCCACATAATCATCATTATTATCATCATCTTTATTATTATCACCATCATCATCACTATCACCACCAACCAGCATATTCTTGTTCTTTGTCTTCTACATCATCATCATCATCACCATCATAATTATCATCAACATTGTCATCATCATCATCATCATCATCATTATCATCATCATCATCATCATCATCAAGACCACAAACCTACCTTCCCCAGGCCCAGAGTAACCCTCATGGTGACACTCTAACAGGGAACCAAGAGTTCATTCACTACCCCAAACTGTGCAGCCATCCACACTGAATCATGTATAGGCCGTGTTCTCTCTGTATCCATTCTTATATCCATCTAAGTATCCATACATTCATCCATGAATCAATCAAATGGTCCATCTGTCACCCTGAATACTCGATATACCTAACTACACAACTGATTACCTACCTACCTACCTACCTACCTATCTATCGGCGTGCCTATTCACCAAATTACCTATTTACCTATCTACCTGCTTATCAAACTGCCTAATTACCTATCTACGTGCATGCCTACTTACCAAACTACCTACCCATTTATCGACCTAATACCCGTCTGTCTATCTATCTATCTGTGTGTCTATTTAGCAAACTACCTACCTACTTATCAAACTGTCTAATTACCTACCTACTAACCAAACTGTCTAACTACCTACCTACTTACCATCTTCATACCTACCTAGCGATATAAACTAATTAATCTCACTGTAGTCAATCCGACCATCCATCCATCCATCCATCCATCCGTCGGTCCATCCGTCAGTCTACCTACCTTCACAGCTAACTACATATTGTTGTTTGTCCATCAAGAATGATGATGACCACTCATTCCATCCAGTGGGGTTGAAAGTATGGAGCCGTGGGTTCTAAGATGGCTGATAAGGCCTATTTTGGCTCGAAATGTTCTTTGACAATGTGGACAAAGGATGCTTGACGTTCCATGAGGAGGATCTCCTACTTTGGTTTTTCTGTCCAGCCTTTTCTTCACAGCTCTTGCAGTCCTGGTTGCTTCACAAGTGACTGCACCCTTGTGTAATGATGTACGCCAGGAATTACGGTCTTTATCAGCAGTTTCCCAAGTGTCAAGATGAATTCCAAAAGCTTTCAGTGAGATTCTCAGAGTGTCTTTAAAGCGTTTCCTATGGCCACCTTGGGAGCGTTTACCACAACGCAGCTCCCCGTTAAAAAAAAACAACATTCGTTTAGGGAGCCTGTGATCTGGCATACGAGTTAAGTGACCAGCCCAACGAATCTGATGTTTCATTAGTATAGTGTGGATACTGGGCATGGACGCTCTTTCTAGGACTTCAGTGTCTGGTATCTTGTCTTGCTATTTAATCTTCAGTAACTTCCTAAGGCAGACTTAATTTCCTAGCATGTCGCTGATAAACAGTCCATGTTTCACAGGCATATAGCAGTGTGGATAATACAACTGCTTTGTAGACTTTCAGCTTTGTTTGCAGGCTTATTCCAGTTCTGTCCCATACGTTCTTGTACAGTCTGCCAAAGGCCGCACTGGCCTTGGAGATTCTTGCATTCACTTCGTCATCAATTGTGGCAACTTGTGACACAGTGCTGCCCAGATAGGTGAATTTGTCCACACCACTTAGTCTATGACCGTTCACCTTGATATTCGGCAGGGTGTGATTATTCCCTGGAGCTGGCTGGTACATAACTACAGTCTTCTCCAAGTTGATATTGAGCCCAAAGTTGGCACAGGCATATGAGAAAGCTGAAACATTATGTTGCATGTCTGCCTCTGAGTTGGCATACAGAGCGCAATCATCAGCAAACAGCAGTTCTCTGACGGTGTCGCTGTTAGTTTTGGTTAACTACATACCTAACTACTAACCTAAAATCCATATGCCTTTCTGTCTATTTGTCTAGACCCCATCCATCCATCCGTTTGTGTCTCCGTCTGTCTATGTGTCTGCCTAGTCTGTAAAAGCGTCTGTCTATCGATCCAACAAACGTGTGAAAGATGCGAGACAACAACCAGTAAGTTAACCGATCCTTCGCTCCTAACTCTCACTCTGACAGAGAAGTCGACCCGTCGGCTCGCGGCACCTTTTTGTTCTGTCGAGTTGATAGGACATGACTGTGAATAAAAACATCCAGTCCTGAAACACTCAAAGATACAGACGCCATGGCTTCCCGCCAGCTTCGATTACGGGGGATAACTCTGATGTCACAAGTAGCAGCCGACTTAACAAGTTTGCTCCAGACATACAACGTCCTTCCGTCCAAATCTGTCCCGTCCTACTTCCTGTGAGTTGTCAGATCAATGTCCTAAACCCAGAATTCCCCAGGAAGTGGATGCGGTGATAAAAGACCTTTATGCGGGTTAAAAGTTAGCCCATTGTGATCTTTTAAAATGGTGTGATTCTGTTGACTGGACACCGTTTCACTGAAGTGGGAGTAATTGGTATGAAAGTATTGATTACTCACTAAGTGAGGTGATAGAAGTGGTGTCACATGTCAGTTGAAGTGAGGGGATTCATGTTTTAACACTAGTCTTCTAGATGAACTGACGTGAAAGTACTTATAAATAGTTTAGTTTAGTTTAGTCGTTGGATCAACATCACGGCACACGGTATAACCCATAAGTGCTCCGTTTTCCTCCTAACTCAAACCTGAGTCTGGAGAAACTCAGCTCAATGCACGAACTCCGTTGCATCGGCGAGTATCCTGAAATACTTTGGGTAGATTTTTAACTCGAAATTTTGCCCGGGCAGCGCCGTTAGGCTACTCTTTTACGATTTCCAACTGCCAAGGGAATTTTTACGTGCGCAACAATACACACGGGCGTCCGATCTCACTACCCAGAGACCAGGGGAAATTTTATTACTGGAAGTCCAGGTGGATTTTTTAAATAAATCCCGGTCCTCACCGGGGCCTGAGCCCGGGACCTCCAGCACTCGAGGCGGAGACCATACCTCGAGACCACTCAGCCCCACTTGTCAATAATACTACATTACCCGGTGTGCCTTATGACATGTGACATTACCGAAATCCCGAGCCGTGTTTTCCAAATCCGCTTCTTGTGATGTGAAAGCAGGCGGCTTTGCGTTGATTTAGATGGTGTGAGGCATCGGTGTTCAGAAAGCAGGGACAAACTGCTGAACTAAAAGTGCGGCGTAAATCAGAAACGTTCAATAAATTGCTGGCGTTGACATCAACGTTCTGTAAAAAGCATGCAACTAACTTTGAAAGACACACCAACCCCTAGATGTCTGACATCAGCCTCTGAATGTCCGACACAAATTCCTGAATGTCCGACAAAGATCCCTGAATATCCGACACAGACCCCTGAATGTCCGACACAGGCCCTTGAATGTCTGACAAAAAATTATGAATGTCCTACACTAACCACTAAATGTCCGACACAAACCCTAAATGTCCGACACAGACCCCCGAATGTCCAACATAGACCCAGGGATGTCCGACACAGACCCCTGATTGTCCGACACAGGCCCTTGAATGTCCGACAAAAATTATGAATGTCCTACACTAACCTCTAAATGTCCGACACAAACCCTAAATGTCCGACACAGACCCCTGAATGTCCAACATAGACCCAGGGATGTCCGACACGGATCTTTGAATGTCCGACACAAACCCCTGAATGTCCGACACATATCCCTGAATATCCGACACAGATCCCTGAATGTCCGACACAGATCCTTGAATTTCCAACACAATTCCCTGAATGTCCGACACAAACCCTTCAATGTCCGACACCAACATTTGAATGTCCGACACAAACCTCTGAATGTCCGACTCAAACATCCGACACAGACCCAGGAATATCCGAAACCAACATCTTAACGTCCGACATAGACTCCTGAATGTCAAGCACCAACCTCTGAATGTCCGAGACAGACCCATGCATTTCCGACACAGAACCATGAGTGTCCGACACAGAACCATGAGTGTCCGACACAGAACCTTGAATGTCCGACACAGACCTCTGAATGTCCGACACCAACTTCTGAATGCCCGGCACCAACTTCTGAATGTCCAACACAGACCTCTAAATGTCCGACATTTGGTGGCAAACCGCTGCTAAATCCGGCTGGTTTAAACTGCAACCTCAAACAATGAATACAGCTGGTACGGACCGTTCTTCAGCCATATAATTAAAGCTGGTACTTCGGCCATTAATCACCAGGTCCAGATGGAATAACCACAGAAGCTATTCAGGCCTGTGGGGAAACAGGAGTTAAATGGCTAACAAGACTTCTTAATATAGCATGGGAAGAAAGAAAAGTCCCAGATGATTGGCAACAGGCAATAATATTACCAATATGGAAAAAGAAAGGCAATATGAGAGAGTGCGAAACATACAGAGGTATATCACTCCTGAGCCATATAGGGAAAATGTATGCACAACTTTTGGAACAAAGAGCTAGACCAATAGTTGAACAACAGTTAAGCAAAGCACAATTCGGTTTTCGGAAAGGTAAAAGTTGCACTGATGCATTATTTACACTTAGACAAATTTGTGAAAAAACTATTGAATATAGTGACCAGCAGAATATTGTGTTTGTAGATCAGGAAAAGGCTTTTGATAGAGTAGACAGATACAAATTATGGACCATCCTTGAAGACTATGGGATAGAAGGGCAACTGCTAGAAAACATCATAGCCATGTACCACTCGAGCCAAAGTGCAGTAAGAACACAGGAAGGTATATCAGATATGTTCACAGTCAATACAGGAGTGAGGCAGGGATGTGTGCTCTCTCCCCTGCTATTCAATATCTACATGGACAGAATTTCCAAAGAAGCAAGTCTCGACAGACCAGATTCAGAAAATTTAGAACTCTTTACTCCAGATGAAACAACTGACCCACAGGGAATAAATGAACTTCTATTTGCAGATGATCAGTGCCTGTTTTACAGCGACGAGGGCAGACTACAAAATCATATTACTAATCTGAGTTCAACCTGCAGCAGATACAATATGAGTATAAACACAGCCAAAACCGAAGTAATGCAAGTTAGCAGATCGCCAGGCCCACTAAGTATACAGATAAATAACACACCTCTGAAACAAGTTAAAGAATTCAAATACCTTGGAAGTATGATCACAGAAGATGGCAGATTGGACAGAGAAATTGAAATCAGATGTCAAAAAGCTAGTGCACTTACATATCAACTATCACCCTTACTGAAACATCCAAACATACCCATGTCCGCAAAACGACAGATAATAAACAGCATATTCACACCAACCCCATGCTACCAATCTCAAACCTGGACTTTATCCAAATTACACCTTCGCAAAATCAACACCTGCGAAATGAGATGCCTGAGGAGAGCTGCCAACTTAACAATTCGAGACCGAGTAAGAAATGCTACTATCAGACAGACTGTGGGATCAACACCTTGTGCAACATTTATTGAAAGACAGAAGATCAAGTGGTTTGGCCATGTTGTTAGAATGCAACATCAGCAACTACCATCACTGGCCTTACATCAAAGATCATCTGCGACGAGACCACGAGGACGTCCAAGAAGAAAATGGATTGACGACATCAGAGACATTGTACAACCACACGGAATGACACTATCCAGTGCCGTCCACCGGGCGCTGGAACGCAAATTATTCCTCCCCACGACGCTTGACGGCAGAAGTGGAAGATGATGATGATGATGATGATGATGATGATGATGATGATGATGACTTCGGCCATTATTATTAGTGAAGTTTAACAAAATAAGTAAAGGATGGTATAATCCCTCCAGCCCAGTTTATGGAAACCATAGACTGTGAGGAGACACTTGATGGCAAACGACAGCCAAAACGATATGTAGGACAACATAATAGTAGATGCCGGACAGCAATTTGTTAGAAAATTAAAGATTTGGCTATACAATTGTTTTCCTGGCATGCTATCTGCGACCAATCGCGAACAGATGTTGACTAATCCTCGTCATGAACCCACAAATCCACGTTATTATATTCACATTTAACTTGAAGCCAAATTAATTTCAGACACGTAATAGAACTTTGGCCACATTTCCATCGAAACCAGACCAGTTCCTGCATAAGCTAAGATTACACTTAGAATTCACTTCCGGTGTTTGCTTTGTCGTTATGCAACCCTCGCTGGTGTTCACCGACTTTAGATAATATCCTCTTTCATCGGCGAAAATTATTTGTGTTTCTGTGATAACTGATATGACTCCAGATCGAACTGACAAAGGAAACCGACACGTAAAATTGCGTGCATTGTTTATTTTATCCTGGCGTTGAATATTTTCACTGCCGGATTGAAAGTTAATATATACAATTCTTATTCTTGCAACGGGTGTTGGTTACAATCGCTCAGTGAATATGCCACGATATGTGTGAGGGAAATTCTGGAATATTCGGTGATTGTTCGACGATATCGAGGAGGAAAACTTTTGGAATATTCAGCGACAATGAAATAAAATAAACATTAGAGAGGATTCTTCATTAGTGTCTGTCTGTCTGTCTGTCTGTCTGTCTGTCTGTCTGTCTGTCTGTCTGTCTGTCTGTCTGTCTGTCTGTCTGTCTGTCTGTCTGTCTGTCTCTCGCGTTCTCTCTCTTTCTGTCCCTGCCTCCCTCACTCACTCACACACTTACTCACTCTCTCTCTCTCTCTCTCTCTCTCTCTCTCTCTCTCTCTCTCTCTCTCTCTCTCTCTCTCACGCAAGCAAAGGATATAAGAAAAGATAAAATCACAATAGATATGATCAATGCCTTAGAGGAATATGGAATAGATCAGGTCACAAGACTGCTTAACGCAATATATGATACTGGAGATACACCTCCTGAATTATGTCATTCTATATTTATTGCAAGATTGGCAAGAGAAGGTCCACCAGAGAGACGAATGGAGACGGATTGTATTTGCAACAAAGAACCTCAATGGCTCGGAAAGCTGAAGAAGAAGAAGAAGAAGAAGAAGAAGAAGAAGAGAGAGAGAGAGAGAGAGAGAGAGAGAGAGAGAGAGAGAGAGAGAGAGAGAGAGAGAGAGAGAGAGAGAGAGAGAGAGAGAGATTTATTGCAATGTCGAAAAAATTAGGAGCATTTGAATGTGATCAACATCGAACAATTGGCATAATGAGCCACATCACGAAGATTTTATTAAGAATTATCATGCAAAGAGTTAGAAAAAAAAATACAACCCGAAATAGGAGAAGAACAATGTGGGTTTGTAGAAGGCAAGGTAAAAGTTGTATATATGCTTAGAACAGTAATTGAACATTCTATAGAAGTAAACAAAGATATACATCTTTGCTTTATTGACTACACAAAGGCTTTCGATAAAGTAAGACATGTCAACATGATAGAGATGCTTGCAGATCTACAAATTGATGAGAAAGACCTTAGACTTTAAAAAAAACATATACAGTCAAACCTCGGTTTTCTTTGCCTTCGGTTTTCGTTGCCTTCGGTTTTCGTCGATTTCGGTTTTTCTCGATTTTTCCCCGCGAAAAAATTGTTTCGGTTTTCGTCGATTGCCTCGGCTTTCGTCGATGTGCCGACATGATCTTGCTGTTAATTTTGCGAAAACACAGGGACCAGGCGTTCTTCTGCTCAGTTTGGCGTTGTTTTTCGCTGTATGAGCATCAATTGCTTATAATAAAGTACAAGAGCGGCATTAAGATTGCTGAAATCGGCCGCATGTAAAGGGAAGTCGTCATCCACGATAAGTTTCATTGTGGCGAACAAGGAAGCAGTAAAAGAGGCCAATGTAGCGAAAGACATGAATGTGCTAACGAAACAGAGATAGCAAACAATTGAAGATGTCGAATAGTTATTATTAATTTGGATAAATCAAAAACAGTTATATGGCGATTCTGTTTCGGAGGCAACCATATGTGAAAGGTTCAGTCTGTTGTATGCCGATCTCATTAAGAAAATGACTGGGACGAATGCTAGTGTACTTAGTGATTTATAGGTCAACAGATTATGGTTTGAAAAATTCAAGAGGCGCACTGGCATACATTGTGTTACTAGGCACGGCGAAGGTGTGAGTTCGGACACGTCTGGGGCCGAAAAATAATATTAAACGCTATATTTATCTATATATATAAAATGCAATGTATGTCTGTCTGTATGTTATTTATGTGTTCGCGAACGGTCCATCCGATTGAGATGAAATTTTCTACGTGTTTTTCTTCTCATTCCCGTGCAGCCAACTGTCATAGTTTGTTAGTGTACAAACAGTTATTTACTTAATAAAATGTAATATTTTAATTTACATTATAATTTATATATAGCGAGGGGACTTAACTTAAGAAAAGTTATATCAAGGGACATAACTTTTAATAGCATTGCTATATATTTGATATATAATTGTTGCATTGTTATCGAAGCTTTATAAACTGTTTGTCTACAGTTATTTACAGGCATATGCGTTATAATATATAATGATAAAATCGTTAAGGCACTTTTAAAGTTCTCATAAAAATAATGCATCTATTTTAAATACGTGAAATGTTTCTAACTCATCTTTTCATTTCTCTTCGACATCTATACAGTCATCACAGCATTTATTGGGTTTCCGTGATATCTTGGTAAGTTTACGTTCAGTAGTTTCAGATTGCCCTATTTAGTTATTGGGATGAAGATTGTTCTCTTCCAATCTGTTCGCCATATTTCAGGGAAAGGGAACGAGAGCTTATCTGGGCGAAGCCGGGCCGGGCTTCTTTTTTGGGAACGGGAATGGGAGCAGGGGCCGAATATGAATTAAATGAGACGCTCCCCGCCAGGGGCTGTACGAAGCCGGGCCGGGTCGTCTTTTTTGGGAACGGGAACGCGAGCAGGGGCCGAATATGAATTAAATGAGATGCTCCCCGCCAGGGGCTGGGCGAAGTCAGACCGGGTCCTCTAGATGTATGGATGGATGGATGGATAGATAGATAGATAGACAGCCGGACCGGGTCGTCCGTCAGACAGACAGACAGACAGACAGACAGACAGACAGATAGATAGATAGATAGATAGATAGATAGATAGATAGATAGATAGATAGATAGATAGATAGATAGATAGATAGATAGATAGACATATAGAGAGGACGTAGGCAGACAGACAGACAGACAGAAAGACAGACAGACAGACAGACAGACAGACAGATAGATCTCCGCCAGGGACTGTGCGAAGCCGGGTCGGGTCAGCTAGTTCTCTATAAAATATGTTTTTGGTATGCATTTTGGAGTGTCTAGAACAGTGGTTCTCAACCGGTGAGGAATCCCCCCCCCCCCCGGGATTTTATTGTTTCCAGGGGGGGGGGGATTAAGATTATTTCATATTTTCATATTTTATTAATACAAGAACCAGTTAATTAGTATTGTTTTTCCCTCTAAATTTTACGGTTCTGTACTTCTCGACCAAATGAAATTCGGTTTATAACGTAAGTAGACCCGCAAATCACGTTTTATGTAGGTGTCTAGACTTGTTCTAGTATTTTGTATTAAAGTTAGCTTCCATTTTTAAGTATACCGTGTAAGGGTGTGTGTGTGGGGGGGGGGGGGGAATTTATTGAGAGGAAATTCGAAAGGGAGGGAATGACGTTCTGAACATATGGTAAAGGGGGCATGTGCCAAAAAAGGTTGAGAATCACTGGTCTAGGCGAATTAATTGGATATACATTGATGTATATGGAACTAATTGCCTCGGTTTCGGGTTTCATCGATTGTTTTCGGACGGATTATCGACGAAAACCGAGGTTTGACTGTATTGGAAACAACAAGCTGCCATCAGAATTGATAATGAAGTACGCGATGGCGTCAAATTAAAACCTTAAAAGTGTGATAGAAATTACAATAACCATGACATTGTCTTGAAACCTGTTAATATTGTTGTAAAGGATGTCAAGAGTATTAAGCACGTGACATCATGGTGCAGACACACATGGTGACGTCATAAGGGCAGTTTAGAGATGACCGCCCCACTTTTCACATGCTTCAAATTTCAAATGACAACCTCAAATCATTTTTGTTTGGTGAATGTATTCTGAAAAAAGTAAAGAACAAATGTATAATTTTCCAATGTAGTCACCACTGCGTTCAATGCAAGTCCTCCAGTGCTGAAAAAGTGCTTGGATTCCTGTAGAAAATAAATGGTCGCGTGTGTAACCACTCATGCACCACCTGCTGTACTTCTTCATCGGACTGACATGTCTTTCCTCAAATGATTCTTTGAGTTGTCCAAACATATGGAAATCACTTGGGGCTAGTTCATGACAAGCATCAAAGCGTCATTGTTTAGTTCTGGAGTAAGCTGTCGTGGCAGCTACCTTACAGACACTGTGCGGTACTGTAGCACATCGTGGATGATGTGGGATGCTGAACAGTGAGCAGTCTGTCACAGAAGTCACGCCGTTTGGAAACTTCCTACTTCACTTATACACTTGCTGGACTGACAAGGCATGCATCACCATAAAGGACCTTCATTCTCCAATGAATTTATATAGGTTTAGTTTAGTTTAGTCGATGGATCAACATCAAGGCACACGGGTGTAACCCATAAGTGCTCCGTTCTACACCTAACTCAAGGATGAGTCTGGAGAAACTCAGCTCAGTGCACGAACTCCGTAGCACCGGCGAGGATCCTGAAATACTTTCACACCAAATTTAATACATATAATTCAAACTCGTCGAAACACAGGTCAGCGTGGTCGAATGAATAAGAACGTGTGCTCTTAAACATCTGGTGTGCTGATGCCGAGGTTAAGGGTTCAAACCCTACACCGGACAGCTGGACTAAAATGTTGACTTCTCGTTCTTGACTTGGGACGTAAAATACAAATACCTCTGAAGTCGGAGTGGGTTCGCCTGATGGCGAGGGACACTGTTAATAGGGAACGCTAATCCACACGCAAAATTCAGCCCATCACTACTATAAATATTGTGTATGGACTACGCTTGAGTTCAAAGCGAGGGAGCGCAAAAAAAAAAAAAAAAACTTGTCGAAACTCAACTGAAGTGTCACATCAAATTTAACACATGTAATTCAAACACGACAATGAGTAACCCAACTGCACTTTCAAGCCAAATTTAACACATATAATTCAAACAAGAAGACTGCAGAATGTCCAGCTAAGCAGTAAACTGTGAAAGTGATATTCACCCGAAGTGAAAATTCATCCGTCTTATATAACAAAAAAACACCCGGGAAGGTAGCCCGGTCAACAAATGCCTGAAGAAGTCGGATGTGTCGGACGAAAAGTGCAAATATCTCACTCTGCTGTAAACAGGCACAACGCTGTTAGTCTAAAACAACATTCCGGACGAACGTAGATGAAGAAGAACAAACAAACAAAAAACTCACATAACATGGGCGGCGAAGAAGATTAGCTTTCAATCATATGTGTTTATAAAAAAAAAAGAAACATCCAGCACGTTTTTTGTGTAATTTTATGCATATTTTTATAACATAATACTGTCGCGGCTTCTCATACACAGAAATAAATTGTAACTAAACATAGATCCAATAAACATGTTTAAAAAATTGTTAAAAAGGCAAGAGTAGCGACTCAATTGCACCGAGTTTTATCCCATATGGCTTGGTCTCTTTCTGCACGGCGCCCTGTCGAGGGCGTTGCACAAAGCACGAACTCCGCAGCTCCAGCGACGACACCCAGGAGTCTCCGAGAAAACTGCATTCGTGAACCGAACGAAATAACCTGGATCCGAACCCAAAACCTTCGGAGCGCGAAAGGGACGGTGTAGCCCCTTCGCCACGTAGACTGCCTCCACAAACAAGGGTACGGGTGTTATGTAGGATGAGCCGTGATGGCGAGATGTAGGATGAGCTGTGATGGCGAGATGTAGGATGGGCTGTGATGGGGAGATGTGGAAGCCCAGTGGCTAGACGCTGGCTTGTCTTATCAGAATGGTGTTTGTAAAGTCTCACTACACTTTGTATGTAGAACAAAGTTGAAAAATAAAAATGAAGTACATAATGCCATTAAAAATGTGCTAAAAAATTCATTAAAGTAGCTACAATAGTCACTGCTATCGCCTAACGCTGTTTTGGGGAAGCTGGAAAGTACCAATGACTTATCCATTATAACAGGTGTTGGAAATTTTCACCACGGGCTTCAAGACATGACTGTACACAGCCCTTCATATTGTCAAATACCTTCTGCAACGTGTCTTTCTTTCGTTGTAAACGTCGCCACTTGATGTGGTCGGCGTCACACATCTCCATGGATACACCAGTGAGAACTCGCCACTTGATGTGGTCGGTGTCTAACTGGCCACTCACCCTTCCCCAACACTGGTACCGAATTTAGTCTGGCTCTACCCGGAACCCAGGTCAAATCTACAAATCTCATGCGGATTCGAACCCATGAGCGCCGGGTCGTTAGGCCAGCGTCTAGTCACTACGCCACCACGGCTCCGTATATGTAGTGTATATTCATTCATTCATTCCAGACTCCAGATAGCTGCACTTCTGGTTCAGAAAGCCAGGGCAAACTATTGAACTTAAAATTGCCGAGAAAATTAGCGTCCTGCAAAGGTCAAGCAGCATTTGTACTTATGGAAGATAAACTCTATGGACCACTGAGTGAACTTAAAAGGCATTTAAATTCATAGACGGCATTGTAGATATGGACAAATTTCATACAAGAGACAACATTGCAGCTATGGATACATTTCATACAAGAGACAACATTGCTGTTATAGACACATTTCGAGCGAACGAAAGAAGAAGATTTGTACCTATATTACCTGGGTGATGTTCCAGAGGGTGGACACCTGGGCTGTAGCCTCGGTCACATGAGAACAGGTAGCGCCGAGGGTCATGATTGACGTCCTGTTCTGATTGTAGACCTCTTTGTAAAAGGCCTCCAGGCCTTGGGACTCGTCGCACTGGAGCAGACACATTACAAGGACCTTTTACTATACTGAGCATTAAGAAAAGCTGGGAGATTGAATGCTATACTGTTTTATATGTCATGTTTGAGAGAGAGAGAGAGAGAGAGAGAGAGAGAGAGAGAGAGAGAGAGAGAGAGAGAGAGAGAGAGAGAGAGAGAGAGAGAGAGAGAGAGAGAGAGAGCGAGCCAAATGGGATAAAACCTGGGTCAATGAAGTCGTTCTAGTGACTGCCGCTTCCATCGACGATGAACTATATTATTCGTGGAGGACTTTTGTGTTGGCATTCTGGCGGCGGCATTATGCACAGTGTATCTTTGAGGGCTGTTTGTTGGCTTGCCGAGACTCCTGTCTGTTCCACGGGGCAATGAGGAGCATTTTGTGTGATATTAACTGGCACAGGAACGGATCATAATGGGGACGACCCGTAGCCGTGAAGTTGGAACCGCGACGAACTAACTATGTTTATATATACAGTTTTATATGTTACTAGCTGACCCGGCCCGGCTTCGCCCAGGCCCTGGAGGGGATCTATCTATCTATCAGTCTGTCTGTCTGCTTGTTTGTCTGTCTGGCTGGCTGACCCGGCCCGGCTTCACCCAGTCCCTGGTGGGGAGCATCTAATTTAATTCATATACGTAGTCATATAAGCTCTCCCGTTCCCGACTATCTGTTTGTCTGTCTGTCCCGGCCCGGCTTCACCCAGTCCCTGGTGGGGAGCATCTAATTTAATTCATATACGTAGTCATATAAGCTCTCCCGTTCCCGACTGTCTGTCTGTCTATCTGTCTGTCTGTCCCGGCCCGGGTTCACCCAGTCCCTGGTGGGGAGCATCTAATTTAATTCATATAAGTAGTCATATAAGCTCTCCCGTTCCCGACTGTCTGTCTGTCTATCTGTCTGACCGGCGTGGTTTCGCCCAGCTCTTGGCGCACAGTAACTTAAAAGAATGTCCTTCCACACACCATTCAATGAAAACTGTAGAAAAAGATGGGTTACAATGTTATGCATCATGCATTATTTTTATGAAAACTTTGAAAATGCCTTAAAGATTATATCATTATTTATTATAACTCATATGCCTGAAAATAACTATAGACAAAGAGTTTAACAATAGTGCAAGTAAGTCCAACAATATGACTATAAAGTATATAGAAATGTTATTAAAAGTTATGCCCCTTAAATTACTTTTCTAGAGTGAAGTCCCCCTGCTATATAGACATTATATAATGAAAATGGAAAAGTAAATGTTATTAAATAAGTCGAAGATTTTACATTAAGAAATTATTATAGTCGGTTGCAAATGAATGAAAGGAAGACGTGTAGAAAATTTCATCTCAATCGGATGTACCGTTATCGAACGCATCCAATACCCACAAACAAACATACACTCTGTTTTATAGATATAGATGTTTATCAATTCAATTTAATTCAATTCCACTTTGTTTTAAAAGAGTCACAGATTGGGCACGCAGGCCCGTCTTACATTCGGCCCTTTCGATAACGCCAGCTCCGCTGTGAAGGAGTTACGAATGCAATTCGCAATTCTGCATTCCGCGTTTGGAAAACAGCTCCTGGCGATTTAGAAACAGACTGCCTTTCGCTGGATTTCATACAGTGGTATGGGTTCAGAAAGCAATGACAAATTACTGAACGTAAACTTGTCAAGAAATCACAAATAGCTATAATATGCCAGGGTTGACTGCGACGTCCTATAAAGAATATGCAACTAGATTTTTTTTTTTTTTTTTATAGATAAGAGAAATGTCACGATAAGGTAAAAGCACAAAAAAACACAACAACAGAGAGAGACAGAGAGAGAGAGACAGAGAGAGAGAGACAGAGAGACAGAGAGAGAGACAGAGAGACAGAGAGACAGAGAGAGACAGAGAGAGACAGAGAGAGACAGAGAGAGACAGAGAGAGACAGAGAGACAGAGAGAGACATAGAGAGAGACAGAGAGAGACAGAGAGAGAGACAGAGAGAGAGACAGAGAGAGAGATGGAGAGAGATGGAGAGAGATGGAAAGAGAGAAAGATAGAGACATAGATAGAGAGAGATAGCGAGATGGAGAGAGAGAGAGAGAGAGAGAGAGAGAGAGAGAGAGAGAGAGAGAGAGAGAGAGAGAGAGAGAGAGAGAGAGAGAGAATGACGAACAATCAAACGAACTTTATTTTCAATGAGTTAAGAATTGGGCACACATATCCCTATGACATGCTGTCCTTATTTGTCTCTCTGCTCTCATACATTCTGTCATTCATACATCACTTATAAAGCTAATCTAAGACATCGACGACAACGGCCGAAACAATATGCATTATAAACACATGGAAATAATGCAATAATAAATAATACATGATTCACTAAAATTGTTGACATGGTAATTATATAATTGGCTGTGGTAGATGAATCGTACCACAGTTAGGGGAATGTTTATAATATTAGTTGTCCTTTGAGATAATGATGATGATGATGATTATTACTATGTATATTATAAGGAGGAGGGGGTAGAAGACCAAGAAGGAGAAGGAAAAGGCGGAGGACAAAGAGGAGAAGAAGGGGAAGAAAATGGGTAAGATGAAGAAGAAAAGGAGGAAGAAGAAGAGAATCGTCATGATATCATGAAGAAAAAGAGGAAAATGAAGATGACGGTGATGATACTGATGAAGAAGACGAAGTAGAAGAAGAGATGCGTTATGATATCAAGAAGAGGAAGAAACAAAAAGAAGAGAGAAGCGTCAGTGCAACTGTTGCGTGCAAAACTTCTGTCTTCTTTCTCTCCACTGCTGACTAGGAATTGTCCTACTACGAAGATTAAGCGTCTAATGCCAATCTACATCCTGACCAGCTTGCACTTGGACAACGCCAAGCTCCTACTTGACCGGAAAGCTGAAACCGGACGCCATTGAACACGTGCTTTCACCAATGAACAACCACGCCCACTGCATCACGCGATGCAGATTTCACTTATATGCGTCATTTCCGTTTAGCAGATCTCCAAGATTTGGATAAGCCATATCTGCAGAATCTCCATATCTCGTCAATTATTGTAAGTTTAGACTGGGGAAATTCCAGATTTTTATTCTTTTTTTGGGAACCAAGCCGGCATGCTATTGTCGAATTTCCGAAGAACACCGGAAGCAGAATTAATTAACGGACCGGAAATAGCAGCACTTGTTGGTGTATCTAGGTCAGATTGTGAGCTGCATGCAGTATGTCACATCCGCCATGATGGGAATCGATAGATGGAATAAGGTTTGGGTGATTGAGAGAGTTACAGCTGGCTCCTATCTGGGGCGAGGTCGTGAGGGGTTGTAGGTTAGCCCACCCGGTCCTCACAGGTCGTTGAAGTATGGAAATATCACACTTCAATGATATATGGGAATATTGCAGGTTATTGTTGTATGGGAATATCACAGGTTATTGATGTATGTGAATATCACAGGTTATTGATGTATGAGAATATCACAGGTGATTGATGTACGTGAATATCACAGTTATTGATGTATGTGAATATCACATGTGATTGGTGTATGCGAATATCACAGATTATTGATATATTGGAATATCGCAGGTTATTGATATAATGGAATATCACATGTTGATATAATGGAGTATCGCACATAATCGGTATCATGGTATATCACATATGATTTGCCTATCGGAATATGTATCGGCAGAGAACCCCCGAGGTCATCAAAACAGACAATCATACAGAAAACACATATGCTGAGAGACAGACAGACAGATATGCTAATACAGACAGACAGACTGACTGACAGACAGAGAGATAGACATGCTGAGACAGACAGACAGGCATGTGGAAACAATCTGTCAGATATGCTGACATAGACAGACAGACGTGCTGAGACAGACAAACATGCCGAGACAGACAGCCATGCTGAGACAGACAGACATGCTGTGACAGACAGAGAGACATGCTTAGAAAGACAGAAATATATGCCGAGACAGACAGACATTCTTAGAAAAACAGACATACATGCTGAGGTGGACAGACAGACAGACAGATACACAGACATGCTGAGACAGACATACATGCATCCTGAGATAGACATACATGCTGAGACAGACAGACAGACATGCTGAGAGAGACAGACATGCTTAGAAAGAAAGACATATATGCTGAGACAGACAGACATGCATCCTGAGATAGACATACATGCTGAGACAGACAGACAGACAGACATGCTGAGACAGACAGACAGACATGCTCAGACAGACAGACAGACATGCTGAGACAGACAGACAGACATGCTGAGACAAACAGACAGACAGACAGACAGACAGATATACAGACATGCTGAGACAGACAGACATGCATCCTGAGATAGACATACATGCTGAAACAGACAGACAGACAGACAGACAGACAGACAGACAGACAGACAAAAGCTGAACCGGAACTGACCATGGTGTCATAAGCGTTCAGCTTCAGCTTGTAGCCGGGAAGGATGTCCGTCTGGTTGTTGATGTGTTTGATGGCCAGCAGTGCCGCGGGTAGGTAGGACATCCCAGCCGGGTAGATCCCTGTCATGGCAAAGAAGCCCATTATGTTCAGTGTCACTCTGTTGTCTGTAGACGATTGTGACATATTCAAACTGGGATTTATGTGCGGGCACTCCACAGTCAGAGATATCATTGGTGCTATAAATAGAAATGATATCACTCCGCTGGGATTTCCCATAACGGTGATGGAACTATTTACAAACAGATTTGCAGAACCGGATTACAGCTGCTGCAGCGGCTAGGGATTTCCTTGCGAATTAGTCCGAGATTCTAAAATGAGAAAATTGAACACAAGAAATATTTTAGAGGAAGATGAATAATTAATTTGTAATGACTGGTATTTATAGAATATTGTAAAGTAAGATGAATTATAATCATCGTACAGCGTCGTGGGGAGGAATAGTTAGTGTTCCAATGCCCGGTGGGTGGCACTGGATAGTGTCATTCCATGTGATTGTACAATGTCTTTTGTGTCTTCAATTCATTTTCTTCGCGGGCGTCCCCTTGCTTTTGTATCAGAACTTCTTTGATGTAGGGCCAGCGCTGGTAGTTGATGGTGTTGCATACTAACGAGATGACATCTCTCTTGACATCTTCTATCTCTCTACCCACACATCTTTCCATTTGTCACACCATGTTCCAATTTCTCATCTTTTCATAATGTGGCCAAAACTGATGACTGCTTCTTTATTATGCTTATGATGCGTGGTCTTCGCGACTAAGCTTCCTTAAAATGTCCTGATTGCTCATTTTGGCTGTCCATTTAATTTTCAGCATTCTTCTATAAACCCACACCTCCAAGGCTTGCGTTGATTTTTTTCGCCTCTTTACAAATTATTCAGGATTCGCAGCCGTGTGTTAAAATGGGTTCTATGTAACATGCAAGAACTCTTTTTCTAACTTTCAAGGACAAAGACTTAATGCACAAAATGTTTTGCACACCCACTGCCGGAAAATTTTAACAAAAAACAAAACAAAACACTACGTTTCTGAAATGGTTTCGGATGTCAATAGGGTTAGGTATCCTAGACGCTAGCGCGTTCGTCTCCGGGTGGCACAGATCTGGTTCGATTCTTGGTGTGGATATATTTGGTGTGGATTTATGTGGATTCATGGTGTGGATATATTTGGTGTGGATTTATGTGGTTTCATGGTGTGGATATATTTGGTGTGGATTTATGTGGTTTCATGGTGTGGATATATTTGGTGTGGATTTATGTGGTTTCATGGTGTGGATATATGTGGATTCATGGTGTGGATATATGTGGATTCATGGTGTGGATATATGTGGATTCATTGTGTGGATATATGTGGATTCATGGTGTGGATATATATGGATTCATGGTGTGGATATATGTGGATTCATGGTGTGGATATATGTGGATTCATGGTGTGGATATATGTGGATTCATGGTGTGGATATATGTGGAGGTTTGCAAACATACGACAAGGGTGGTATACTGCACCTTTGGTCTTGCTTTTAGTGGATCTCGAGCGAGCATCAACAACACAACAGCAACATCAGCAGAAACAACAACAACAGCAATAACAACTGTATTAACAACAGCAGTAGCACCTGTGGAAATAACAACATCAACAGCAGCAACAACAGCAGCAACAACAGTAGTAAAAACAGTAAAAATAGCAACAATACAAACAACAGCAACACCACTGACAACAGCCACGACACCAATAACAACAGCAGCAACAACAACAACAACAGTGACAACAACAACAACAACCAAGACATCAACAACAGCAGCAACAATAGGAGCAGCAGCAATAACAACAACAACAACAGCAGCAAGATCAACAACAAAAGCAACACTAGCAGCAAGAACACCAACAACTGCAACAAACCAACAACAATAACAATAACAACAACAGAAAAACAACAGCAACAACAACTTATGTGATTACTGTGTCACACATTGTGTACCTCCCTGTAATATGGACAATAATAAAATGTTTCCAAAATGGAGGTAAAAGAGATTTGTAATAATCATGCGGAGAAGTAACACGTACAAACAACAAGCACTAAATGTTGTGTTAAGATCTTTGCGAAGAAACAACGCATACAAGCAATACACTAGACATTATGTTAAGATCTTTGCGAAGAAATAACACGCACAGACAACATACACTAAACTTTAAGTGAAGATCTTTGCGAAAAAATAACACGTACAATCAATATACACTAAATATTATGTTAAGATCTTTGCGAAGAAACAACATGTACAAAGAATACACTAAACTTTATGTTAAACTCCCATGGAGAAGCAACACACACAAATAACATAAACTAATCGTTATGCTTGCGGAGAAACAACACTTATAAATAGCATACACACAACATTATGTTAAGATATTTGCCAATCAACAACAGACACAGACAACATACACTAAACATTATATTAAGATATTTGCCAATCAACAACAGACACAGACAACATACACTAAACATTATATTAAGATATTTGCCAATCAACAACAGACACAGACAACATACACTAAACATTATGTTAAGATATTTGCCAATCAACAACAGACACAGACAACATACACTAAACATTATGTTAAGATATTTGCCAATCAACAACAGACACAGACAACATACACTAAACATTATGTTAAGATATTTGCCAATCAACAACAGACACAGACAACATACACTAAACATTATATTAAGATATTTGCCAATCAACAACAGACACAGACAACATACACTAAACATTATATTAAGATATTTGCCAATCAACAACAGACACAGACAACATACACTAAACATTATGTTAAGATATTTGCCAATCAACAACAGACACAGACAACATACACTAAACATTATATTAAGATATTTGCCAATCAACAACAGACACAGACAACATACACTAAACATTATGTTAAGATATTTGCCAATCAACAACAGACACAGACAACATACACTAAACATTATGTTAAGATATTTGCCAATCAACAACAGACACAGACAACATACACTAAACATTATGTTAAGATATTTGCCAATCAACAACAGACACAGACAACATACACTAAACATTATATTAAGATATTTGCCAATCAACAACAGACACAGACAACATACACTAAACATTATGTTAAGATATTTGCCAATCAACAACAGACACAGACAACATACACTAAACATTATGTTAAGATATTTGCAAAGGAACAACAGACACAGACAACATACACTAAACATTATATTAAGATATTTGCCAATCAACAACAGACACAGACAACATACACTAAACATTATGTTAAGATATTTGCCAATCAACAACAGACACAGACAACATACACTAAACATTATGTTAAGATATTTGCCAATCAACAACAGACACAGACAACATACACTAAACATTATGTTAAGATATTTGCCAATCAACAACAGACACAGACAACATACACTAAACATTATATTAAGATATTTGCCAATCAACAACAGACACAGACAACATACACTAAACATTATGTTAAGATATTTGCCAATCAACAACAGACACAGACAACATACACTAAACATTATGTTAAGATATTTGCAAAGGAACAACAGACACAGACAACATACACTAAACATTATGTTAAGATATTTGCAAAGGAACAACAGACACAGACAACATACACTAAACATTATGTTAAGATATTTGCAAAGGAACAACAGACACAGACAACATACACTAAACATTATGTTAAGATATTTGCCAATCAACAACAGACACAGACAACATACATTAAACATTATGTTAAGATATTTGCCAATCAACAACAGACACAGACAACATACACTAAACATTATGTTAAGATATTTGCCAATCAACAACAGACACAGACAACATACACTAAACATTATGTTAAGATATTTGCCAATCAACAACAGACACAGACAACATACACTAAACATTATATTAAGATATTTGCCAATCAACAACAGACACAGACAACATACACTAAACATTATGTTAAGATATTTGCCAATCAACAACAGACACAGACAACATACACTAAACATTATGTTAAGATATTTGCAAAGGAACAACAGACACAGACAACATACACTAAACATTATGTTAAGATATTTGCAAAGGAACAACAGACACAGACAACATACACTAAACATTATGTTAAGATATTTGCAAAGGAACAACAGACACAGACAACATACACTAAACATTATGTTAAGATATTTGCAAAGGAACAACAGACACAGACAACATACACTAAACATTATGTTAAGATATTTGCAAAGGAACAACAGACACAGACAACATACACTAAACATTATGTTAAGATATTTGCCAATCAACAACAGACACAGACAACATACACTAAACATTATGTTAAGATATTTGCCAATCAACAACAGACACAGACAACATACACTAAACATTATATTAAGATATTTGCCAATCAACAACAGACACAGACAACATACACTAAACATTATATTAAGATATTTGCCAATCAACAACAGACACAGACAACATACACTAAACATTATATTAAGATATTTGCCAATCAACAACAGACACAGACAACATACACTAAACATTATATTAAGATATTTGCCAATCAACAACAGACACAGACAACATACACTAAACATTATATTAAGATATTTGCCAATCAACAACAGACACAGACAACATACACTAAACATTATATTAAGATATTTGCCAATCAACAACAGACACAGACAACATACACTAAACATTATGTTAAGATATTTGCCAATCAACAACAGACACAGACAACATACACTAAACATTATATTAAGATATTTGCCAATCAACAACAGACACAGACAACATACACTAAACATTATGTTAAGATATTTGCCAATCAACAACAGACACAGACAACATACACTAAACATTATATTAAGATATTTGCCAATCAACAACAGACACAGACAACATACACTAAACATTATGTTAAGATATTTGCCAATCAACAACAGACACAGACAACATACACTAAACATTATATTAAGATATTTGCCAATCAACAACAGACACAGACAACATACACTAAACATTATGTTAAGATATTTGCCAATCAACAACAGACACAGACAACATACACTAAACATTATGTTAAGATATTTGCCAATCAACAACAGACACAGACAACATACACTAAACATTATATTAAGATCCAAGGAAGAGACACAGCTTACAAACATACATTAAACAGTATGTTTGCGGAGTAATAACACTTATAATCAATCAATCAATCAATCATGTGCCATGCCGGAAAGCGTGGGCGGTCATGATTCGCCATTTCACTCGATCACCAGAGTCGTGGATCAGCTCAGTGTTCCTGTCTCGTCCATGCCATGTGGCCAAGCCATCCAGGTATTTTCCTCTCCGTCTTCCTCTTGGTCTGTTCCCTTCGATCTTGCCAGCTGTCACTAAGTTCTCCAGTCCATTTCTTCTCATAACATGTCCAAAATACTTATAAACAACATGCACTAAATATTATGTCACAGTTGTTGCAGACAAGAAAAACTGTATATATTAAACATTATGTTAAGATCTTTGCAAATGAACAACACGCACAAACACCATACACTAAACATTATGTTAAAATCCCGAGAGACACAGCACGTACACACAAAATATACAAAATGCATTTGTTAAGATCATATATTTTTTAAGAAACAATACGGACAAACAACATATACTAAACGTTATGTTAAAGTCATGTGGATAAACACTTAAAAAGTCGCTTAAAAGTCGACAGGGTCAACTTCATCGCACCGGGTTTTACCCCATATGGCTCAGTCTCTTGCCGCAGCGCGGAAAGTGTCGCACCAAGCATGAACTCCGTAGCTCTAGCGACGACCCACAGGAGTCTCCGAAAAATTTAACTCGTGAACCGAAGGACGCGGCCCGGAATCGAACCCACATCCTTCTGAGCCCGAGTCAAACGGCGTGACCACTTCGCCACAGAAGTTCGCTAACAAAGTGGATAGCGAGCTGCACTGGTAATGACATGATCGCGGTGGGACGCAGGTTCTCGTCACATCACCAACCCATAGCAAGAAACTGCTTGGAGACAATTTAATGTAAACAGACAACATTGACAATACCTAGCGCTGAACATCAGCGCAGAAACAAATACAAACAACATATAATATATCTAATGTAAACAGACAACATTCATAATACCCAGCCCTGAATATCAGCTCAAAAACAAATACATACAACATATAATATATCTAATGTAAACAGACAACATTCACAATACCTAGCCCTAAACATCAACGCAGAAACAAATACATACAACTTATAATATATCTAATGTAAACAGTCAACATTCACAATACCCAGCCCTGAATATCAGCGCAAAAACAAATACATACAACTTATAATATATCTAATGTAAACAGACAACATTCACAATACCTAGCCCTGAACATCCGCACAGAAACAAAAACAAACAACATATAATATACCTAGTCCCGGAAAGGTAACCAGGCCAACAAGTCGGATGTGTCGGCCGAAAGATGTAAATAACGCAGCTCTGCTCTAAACAGGGGCAACAGCGTTTCGTCTAAAACAATATTCCAGACGAACGCATAAGAAGATATACTTAGTATATGTTCCCTGTATTTATTCGATCGTCACGGTATGATGTAATTAGTACATAGTACATTTTCCTTGCCTGTTGCAATCGCTGAATGAATTCTTTATAATCTTGCACGTTGCGCACTTCGATGGTTGTCCTTTTATATCTCCATTGTCTGCGAGATCAAGGAATTATTGCATTCTAAGTGGGCGGAGACAAAACATCAAGAATGATCTGAAACGAAACAAATGATTCTTCGTGAAAGTTTAATCAGATTACTCAGCAGGTAAACACTAACTCACGAAGAAAGGCGCAAACAAAAAGGAAATACTTATACTTTTTACGTAATTAGGCTTAGAGTACAATCTTTCAGTCTGGAATGAATCAATGTAGTTACAACATACTAAATAATATTTTATAATTATACTACGTAATCATAGTGGTCTCAATGGACACAGGAGAAAAATACAGCAGACAAAGAAAGAGAAAAAAAAGACGTGATTAATAATTGAATCACCGCAAGTGGAATTCAAAGCACGGGTAATTATATCTTTGTGAGCAAGCACTAGCGGTTTTCATACATATAATTACAAGAAATCATCATCATGTACCATGCCGACGAGCGTGGTCAGTCATGATTGGTTATCTCACGCGATCACCAAGGTCGTGGATCAGGGCTGTTTTCTTCTATCCCGGTTATACCATATGTCCAAGCCATCCAGATATTTAACTCTCTGCCTTCCCATTTCCCCTAAATTTTGCCAGGTGTAACCAGACTTTCTAGCATTTATTTACCACCTTCTCATAGCAGTTTCCTGCCATGGGTTTGTGAACTGATAGCGCCGTCAAATTTTGTAGATCGAGACCATGATTGATTGATTGAACTTTATTTTCAAAGGGTCACAAATTGGGCACGCAAACCCGTCTTACATTCGGCCCTTCCAATCACTGACCAAGGAGGTATCACAAGACAAACGAGTAGACTAAGGAGGAATAGGTTGCCAATCTTTCTCTCAGTTTAGCAAGCAACGAGTCCAGACTTCGAAACCACCTCCGACAGTTCTCAACATTACCAACGTAGTTCTCTATCAACTACGCTAGTGTGCAAGTATTTTATGGTATATTTTTTTTATAAATTCAGCTATAATCGTCTAGACTGTCTATATAAACACGGATGTAGTGAAATCTGGGACGCAGAGATGTTTCCAAGGCCCCAGGGTCAGGTTCTATGCTCGCCAAGACCTACTAACACGTCCTAGCCGTGCGTTCTGGGCATCAGGTCCCTTTAGGGTTTAGGTTAACGTAGTAGGATCGCTGATTCCTCCGGGTCTGGCACGGCGAGGAACCACCAGTCTGCACACCAATAAGTCAGACATGGGACAACAGGATACTCACGCAAACCTCAGGTCCTGTATGACATCATACTGATGTTGGACAACAGGATGTCTTCATCCGACATACAGGACTTCATGCTGGAGCCCACAGCCAGCGAACGCAAGCAAGCAAGTGAAATCTGATTACCACTTCATGGACAGACCAGAACAAATCCATATTCTGCGTCTCAGAATAGGACACAATAGATTACGCAACCATATGTATACAACACTTATGAAGAATCAGCCATGTCACCGTGTTGATTGGTGCCGCAGACAACAGATCACATACTCCAAGGCTGCACAAAATATGATATATCTTGGCAAACTTTCTGGCTTAGAGAAACAACAGTGGAAGATACAATTTATGAACCACTGGGTGAACTGAAAAAGACAGTGAAGTTTATACAAGAGACAATATTGCAGGTATAGACAATCAATTTCAAGCGGACGAAAGAAGAAGAAGAAGAAGAAGAAGAAGAAGAAGAAGAAGAAGAAGAAGAAGAAGAAGAAGAGATGAGTCACGTACAGACATAGCAGCACTAAGTACATTCCAATACTCGCTTCATCCCCATCATCAACAACCAGCAAAGAGTCCCAATAATAATTGTACCAGTTGTAATCTGATTAAGAAGAAGAAGAAAGAAAGACAGACAGACAGACAGACAGGCAGGCAGGCAGGCAGGCAGGCAGGCAGGCAGGCAGACAGACAGACAGACAGACAGAAGTGAAATCTGAGAACATCCCAGGAGTGCAACAAGTTCAAATACACTTAGAAGCAACTATACAACGGAGAAATGCCGAATTGTCCACGAGAATAGCTTGTTATGGTAGCGTGCCGCAGGCAATCGCTGACAACAGGTCTTTATGAAAGAGATTTGTGAAAACAGATTCGTCAATTTTGATGTCCATTGCCACACTGTTAGGATAACACCGTTCTAACTTCTAGATCAGATAATATTATTTTGTTCTACAATATAAACAGAAAGGCGGCCGTAGTTGCTGGCTGGTCGCTTGCCTGCTGTACCCATGGTTATGGGTTCGATTCGCATCTGGACGGCTGGAAATTTGTAACAAATTGACATGGGTTCACAAGTCGACCCAGCCTAACATAAGTACTCTTGGAAAACAAAAGCGGCCGCCGTAATGTCGACCATGTGATGTTCCATGTAGTGATACATGTAGGTGTTCATCAGCTGTTGTGTTGTTCCATGTAGTGATACATGCAAGTGTTCACCAGCTGTTGTGTTGTTCCGTGTAGTGATACATGCAAGTGTTCACCAGCTGTTGTGTTGTTCCATGTAGTGATACATGCAAGTGTTCATCAGCTGTTGTGTTGTTCCATGTAGTGATACATGCAAGTGTTCATCAGCTGTTGTGTTGTTCCATGTAGTGATACATGCAAGTGTTCATCAGCTGTTGTGTTGTTCCATGTAGTGATACATGCAAGTGTTCATCAGCTGTTGTGTTGTTCCATGTAGTGATACATGCAAGTGTTCATCAGCTGTTGTGTTGTTCCATGTAGTGATACATGCAAGTGTTCATCAGCTGTTGTGTTGTTCCATGTAGTGATACATGCAAGTGTTCATCAGCTGTTGTGTTGTTCCATGTAGTGATACATGCAAGTGTTCATCAGCTGTTGTGTTGTTCCATGTAGTGATACATGCAAGTGTTCATCAGCTGTTGTGTTGTTCCATGTAGTGATACATGCAAGTGTTCATCAGCTGTTGTGTTGTTCCATGTAGTGATACATGCAAGTGTTCATCAGCTGTTGTGTTGTTCCATGTAGTGATACATGCAAGTGTTCATCAGCTGTTGTGTTGTTCCATGTAGTGATACATGCAAGTGTTCATCAGCTGTTGTGTTGTTCCATGTAGTGATACATGCAAGTGTTCATCAGCTGTTGTGTTGTTCCATGTAGTGATACATGCAAGTGTTCATCAGCTGTTGTGTTGTTCCATGTAGTGATACATGCAAGTGTTCATCAGCTGTTGTGTTGTTCCATGTAGTGATACATGCAAGTGTTCATCAGCTGTTGTGTTGTTCCATGTAGTGATACATGCAAGTGTTCATCAGCTGTTGTGTTGTTCCATGTAGTGATACATGCAAGTGTTCATCAGCTGTTGTGTTGTTCCATGTAGTGATACATGCAAGTGTTCATCAGCTGTTGTGTTGTTCCATGTAGTGATACATGCAAGTGTTCATCAGCTGTTGTGTTGTTCCATGTAGTGATACATGCAAGTGTTCATCAGCTGTTGTGTTGTTCCATGTAGTGATACATGCAAGTGTTCATCAGCTGTTGTGTTGTTCCATGTAGTGATACATGCAAGTGTTCATCAGCTGTTGTGTTGTTCCATGTAGTGATACATGCAAGTGTTCATCAGCTGTTGTGTTGTTCCATGTAGTGATACATGCAAGTGTTCATCAGCTGTTGTGTTGTTCCATGTAGTGATACATGCAAGTGTTCATCAGCTGTTGTGTTGTTCCATGTAGTGATACATGCAAGTGTTCATCAGCTGTTGTGTTGTTCCATGTAGTGATACATGCAAGTGTTCATCAGCTGTTGTGTTGTTCCATGTAGTGATACATGCAAGTGTTCATCAGCTGTTGTGTTGTTCCATGTAGTGATACATGCAAGTGTTCATCAGCTGTTGTGTTGTTCCATGTAGTGATACATGCAAGTGTTCATCAGCTGTTGTGTTGTTCCATGTAGTGATACATGCAAGTGTTCATCAGCTGTTGTGTTGTTCCATGTAGTGATACATGCAAGTGTTCATCAGCTGTTGTGTTGTTCCATGTAGTGATACATGCAAGTGTTCATCAGCTGTTGTGTTGTTCCATGTAGTGATACATGCAAGTGTTCATCAGCTGTTGTGTTGTTCCATGTAGTGATACATGCAAGTGTTCATCAGCTGTTGTGTTGTTCCATGTAGTGATACATGCAAGTGTTCATCAGCTGTTGTGTTGTTCCATGTAGTGATACATGCAAGTGTTCATCAGCTGTTGTGTTGTTCCATGTAGTGATACATGCAAGTGTTCATCAGCTGTTGTGTTGTTCCATGTAGTGATACATGCAAGTGTTCATCAGCTGTTGTGTTGTTCCATGTAGTGATACATGCAAGTGTTCATCAGCTGTTGTGTTGTTCCATGTAGTGATACATGCAAGTGTTCATCAGTTGTTGTGATGTTCCATGTAGTGATACATGCAAGTGTTCATCTGTTGTTGTGATGTTCCATGTAGTAATACATGCAAGTTTTCATTAGCTGTTGTATTGTTCCATGTAGTGATACATGCAGGTGTTTATTGGCTGTTGTGTTGTTCCATGTAGTGATACATGCAAGTGTTCATCAGTTGTTGTGATGTTCCATGTAGAGATACATGCAAGTATTTTCCCCCCTTTTCCCCCCGTACAGTTATTCTTTCATTCGGCTAAAATGGAAGCAAAAATTCCCAGATGCCAACAAGAGGTGGACACTCAAAGAGACCATGTTCGACACTCTATAAAGAAGCCAACAAGAAGTGGACACTCAAAGAGACCATGGTTGACACTCTATAAAGATGCCTACAAGAGTTAGACACTCAAAGAGACCATGGTTGACACTCTATAAAGATGCCTACATGATGTGGGCACTCAAAGAGACCATGTTCGACACTCTCTAAAGATGCCAACAAGAGGTGGACACTCAAAGAGACCATGTTGGACACTCTATCTATAACGATACCTACAAGAGGTAGACATTCAAAGAGACCACGTTCGACACTCTATAAAGATTCCTGCAAGAGGTAGACACTCAAAGAGACCATGCTTGACACTCTATAAAGATACCAGCAAGAGGTGGACACTCAAAGAGACCATATTCGACATTCTATAAAGATACCTACAATACAGACACTCCTGAATGAGCTGTGGTGAGATTGTATGTTCAGCTGCATGCTAAATTATATGTCTTGTGTTCAAAACCTGAAAACTGTGTCCTAACCTTTCCTTGTCACATGGTTGTTATTTTTTATCTGTGGGGTCAGGATCAGGGGGCATAGTAAGAACTCACAGACATATACGTCGTCATGTCTGCGTTGTTTCCTGGCGATTTAAGCAGCCTGAAACAGAATGATTACAGAAGAAGATCGGATTAATGAGTTTCCAGCAACAGCAAACAAAAGAAAAGCAACACAAAATCGAATAATAGGAAATACTAGATATAATACAAAGATGAGTTTGGTCAGGAAATCAACATCACAGCACATGGGACACTCCCATACGTGCTCCCTCCTAATCTTCAACAACCGGCGAAGAGTTCCAATTATGATGGTACCGATTGCGGTCAGATTATGTGTCGGTCTGGAATGTCCTCGGAGTCCTGCGTTTCTCTGGGATCCTCTGGTCAACGCCTGGAGCATCAGTCTCTCCAGGCCACGGTGACCGATCTACTCTTAGACACAAAATACATGATGGCGACAAGCACCGACTACGTCTGTCTTATACTATACGAATACCCCACTCCACACAAGGTTGAATAATAGCAATTACTAGATGCCACACTTTGATTATTAAAAGCAAACAAAAGATGAAACAAGTTACATGAATAAAAGCAAACAATGGATGTAACAAATATATGAATAAAAGCAAACAAAAGATGTAACAAATATATAAATAAAAGCAAACAAATGATGTAACACGTATATAAATAAAAGCAGACAACGAATCTTACCCAAAGATGAACGACAGCAAATAAAAGATGTAGCAAGGGACGCAGAGTTGTTTCCAAGGCAACAGGGCCAGGTTTTATACTGGCCAAGACCTACTAACACGTCCTAGCCGTGCGTCCTGGGCAACAGGTCCCTTCGGTGTCCTGGCTAACGTAGTTTTTATTTTATTTGTTCGCATATCCTTTCAGGACATCGCTGTCAACATCAGCATATTTCAGCTGATCTTGTTGATTTCTTGGCAAGATTACGCTCAGTAGTTTGCCATTGCTTACTGAGCAACCGGCTCACATACCCCATAAGTTACCGACGTGGGGAGAACCGCTACCAATTCTCGCGCACGTCACATTACTCACGAGAGTATACGGGATTACGGAGAAAGTCGTGTAACACCTAGACCAGGGAGACAGGCGGCTAACGTAGTAGGATCGCTGATTCTTCTGAAGTCGGAGAGTATCTGCCAGCACGGCGAGGACCCACCAGTCTGCACACCAATAAGCCAGACATGGGACAACAGATACTCACGCAAACCTCAGTCCGGTATGACATCACACTGATGTTGGACAACAGGATGTCTTCATCCGATATACAGGACTTCACGCCGGAGTTCACAGCCAGCGAACGCAAGCAAGCAACAAGCAGATGAATACATGTAAATAAAACATGTAACAAACATGTGAATTAAAGGAAATAAACGATGTAACACAAAGATGAAAGACAGCAAATAAAACATCTGGCACAAAGAGGAACAACAGTCCGGCGGGAGAAGCGAGAAGAATATTAACCAAGTAATGCTCTTGCGATTGACCTATCAAACAGCGGAAAGTACGAGAAATGAAATATCATCATTCTGTCAGACGGACGAAGGCAAACGCACATTTGCATTTTCTAGTACAAGGAGACCCGGGTTCGAATCCTCGGTAAGGTGTGGATGTTTTTCTGTCGGGGGCAAAAATAAAATCCTAATCTGCACAGTTCGCGGCGATTGCACTAAACAAGCGGCCTTAATTCCCCAGGCCCAAACACCCCTGCCCTACACTGCAAGGTACTATAGGCAGGAGATGAGTGTTTGACAGTATGAGAGCACGCGTAAGGGGACCTATCGTCCACTAGGAAAAGTGGTCAAAGCTGCGTCACACATTTAAGGTGCATAACTGGGCGTGACGACTGACATCGCAAGAGGAACGAACGACAGAGAAAAGAACAACAACTTTGAAATCGGAGATGCCATGGTTAAAGGTAATAACAAACATTCGTCTCTATGCGACATTTGTTATATGGTTGCTAATCGGCTGGGAATGGCGGATTACGCCGGTGTCCCCGTGGTACGCGAACATTGATGACGGAAGCAGATAACGTGTGTAGTTTATTGTGCACGCTATTTTAAGATACAAACTCATGTAATGCTTTATCGCATTCCTGACTGGACGCGTTGACTTCTGCAGACTTGGGAATTCTCTACTACTCATTTACAAACAGCGCACAGATGTTGGGATTGCTTAAAGTTGCATATCCTGTACAGGCTGTAGCAGTCAACTAGAGCATTGTTTGTTGTTTGGCTGTCTGTGATTCCTGAGCTAGTTTACGTTCAGTGTGAAATTGTGGGTGTATTTTTAACGACTGTGCAGTGTTTGAAAATATTGCCTGTCCAAGTTTTGTATTCACCCTCTGTAAAGTTCATACAACATAATAAGTAAATACAAAACTTATATACAAAACTTCTTCTTCTTCGGCGTTCCGAGCCATTGAGGTTCTTTGCTGCAGATACAATCCGTCTCCATTCGTCTCTCTGGTGGACCTTCTTTGCCAGTCGTTGATTCCAAGTGCTTGTAGGTCTGTACATGTATTATCTCTCCACCGCCTTCTTGGTCTACCTCGGGGTCTATGGTCATTTATTTCCTGAGTGTAAGCGAGTTTTGTTTCCCTATTATCTTCCATTCTTTCTATATGCCCCAGCCATTGTAGTCTATTAGCCTTCATGATACCAGTGATTAGCGGGGACTTAAACAGATCATAAATGTCTTTGTTACTTCTTCTTTTCCACTCTCCACTTTGAAGTCGATTAAAAGTCGACAGGGTCGACTTCATCGCACCGGGTTTTACCCCATATGGCTCGGTCTCTTTCCGCAGCGCGGAAAGCGTCGCACAAAACACGAACTCATTAGCTTTTAGCGACGACCCACAGGAGTCTCCGAAACATTTAACTCGTAAACCAAAGGGTGCGGCCCGGAATCGAACCCACAACCTTTCGGAGCACGAGTCAAACGGCTTGACCACTTCGCCACAGAGACTCCCCACCACTCTCCACTTTGTGTATCCCTAATGGGTCCAAAGATGCGTCTTAAAATTTTGTTCTCAAAGGTTTGTAACAAGGCTTCGTCTCCTTTCGTTGTACTCCAGGTTTCAGAGCCATACAGCACAACTGGTCTGATCAGTGTTTTGTATATTGTGATTTTGGTGTTATGAGATAGCGCCTTTGATTTTAGTAGATGTTGTAGTGCATAGTATATCTTATTTCCAGAGTTGATTCTAGTTTGTATTTCTTCCCTTATGATGTTGGAGCAGTTGAAGATTGTACCCAGGTATTTGTATGTTTCCGTTCTTTTAATGGTCGTATTATCTATTTGTATGTGGCCAGAGTTTTTAGCCATTCCGTCTCTTGAAATTACCATATATTCTGTCTTATCTTGGTTGATAACCAGCCCCATCTGTTGGGCTTTTTCCTTTAAGTGAGTCAATATTTCCAATGTCTTTTGTTCACTTTGCCCTATAATATCTATATCATCTGCATAACCAAGCAGCTTGGATGTTCCTCCAATATCACATTCCTCCTTTACCTTCCTTACAACTTTCTCTAGAGCCAGATTGAAGAGTAGCGGCGATAGTGCATCACCCTGTTTCAAGCCAGATGTTATTTGGAAGGGGTCTGATTTCCTGCCTTTATATGTTACTATATTATAAGTATCTTCCATGCATAGTCTGGTCATGTTGATTAACTTCCTTGGTTTTCCAAATTCCTGCATAGCATTCCATAGACTATTCCTATGGACACTATCATAAGCCTTTTTAAAATCCACAAAAATGTTATGGAGATCTCTTTTATATTCCCAATGTTTCCCGGCTATTTGTCGTAAGATAAATATCTGATCTATTGTTGATCTGTTTTGTCTAAAACCCGCCTGGTAGTCACCTAATATGTCTTCTGAATATGGTTTTAGTCTATTTAGTAATACTGCGGATAGTATCTTATAGCTTGTGGACAGTAGTGATATTCCTCTATAATTTCCACATTGGAACTTGTCTCCTTTCTTAAAGATAGGTATCAATAATGACTCTTTCCAGTCATGGGGTAATTCTTCTGTCCTCCAGATTTTTATTATTAGTTCGTATAGCTTTAGATGTAATGCATGGCCACCTGCCTTTATAAATTCAGCAGCAATTCCATCAGTCCCAGTTGCCTTATTGTTTTTAAGTCGTGTGATTACATATAGGATTTCTTCAAATGTAGGTTCTTCAATTTGTGGTTCGCATGTTAGAACCTCTTCCTGTGGGAAAATGTTACTTGGAGCTTCACAATTTAGTAATTCAATAAAATATTCTTTCCATGTGTTGCACATTTCCTCATTGGTATTTATCATATTCCCATTTTTGTCTTTTAAACCATATGTGTTTTGTTGGTGCCCTCGTTTCATTGACTTCAGTTCTTTAAAAGATTTTCTGGATTCATTTTTCTGGTGATTAGTTTCCATATCTTTGATTATATTACTCATATATTCTCGCTTCTGCTGTCTGACTATTTTTGTAGCCTCTTTACATTCATTTCTATAATGCTCTTCCTTTTGGATGTTATTGATGTCATTTAACCATACATGTCTGGCATTCTTCTTCCTAATGACTGCTTCTTCACATTTTTGATTGAACCATCTGTTCTTTCTATGCGTGGTTAACACACCGAGACATTCTTCTGCGGTAGATTGAATTGTATTCTTGATGTTCAACCAAGTTTGGTCAACGCTTTCCTCCAAAGGGTTTTGCAGAGTTTCAAGTTTACATCTTATTTCATCTGTAAATTTCTCTTTGACTGTAATGTCTTGTAGTTTTTCTCTGTTAATGTTGGGTGTAATCTTTGTAATTTAGTATAGAAACCTCTCTTAAGTTTTATTTTAAATTTTGCTCCAACGAGGAAGTGGTCACTGTGGCACTCAGCTCCTCTATAACTTCTGACATGCTGTATGTTTGATGCATTTCTGTTGTTAATTAAAATGTGATCTATTTGATTATAGGTTCTCTTGTCACATGATTTCCAAGTTTGTTTGTGTATATCCTTTCTTTGTAGTCTGGTACTGCTAATCTGCAGTCCTTTGGCTTCTGCCAGGTTGATGACTCTCCATCCATTATCATTTGAAGTTGTATGTAGGCTTTCCATACCGGCCACTTTTTTATTAGTTTGCTCTCTACCTATTTTTGCATTGAAGTCTCCCAGCACAATCAGGATGTCCTGTTTGGGGGTTTCTTCTATGACATCTTCCAGATCATTATAAAAGTCTTCTTTAATATCATCTTCTTTCTCTTCAGTAGGTGCATGTACATTAATCATCGTTATATTTTTCCATTTACCTTTTATTCGTAATTTACTAATTCTGTCATTAAAAGCTTTAAAGTTTAAAACGTTTTCCCCATAACTCTTTTTTGATGACAAATCCTGTTCCTAATTCATGTTTATTTTGGGTGTTTCCTCCATATATTATAATCATTCCATTTTGCTCTAAAGTACCCTCTCCTGGCCACCTTATTTCTTGAATTGCTGTTATATCCATTTGATATTCAACCAGCTCCCGGGTTAGTTCTTCGGCCGCTCCAGCTCGATATAGTGTCCGTACATTCCATGTTCCAAATCTCAAAAGTCCTTTAACGTTCCAAGGTCGTTGTCCAGATAAGTCAGTCCGATATCGAGGCTCATGTATCTGTTTCGTAACAAAGAAAGGTTTTTACAAAGGTGGGGATGTTAACCCCACGCTTCAACCCCCAACCTGGAGGACCAGGGTGTTTCTCTTTGTCTGTTCTCTACCCTTTGACCTGTCCGGCTTGGGAGGCCCTGCTGGTAGCTACGCTACCGCCGGCATAGCTCTCAGGGTCATTGAGAAACTCAAGCTCCCCCACCACGACAAGGTGGAAACACCATCGGGGGAGAAATACAAAACATAGACCGGAAATATTTTCAAACACTGCAGTCATTACAAATACACCCTGTACAAACAGTTAGGTATATGTCTCATAGACATAGACTGTCTCATCTTTTTTTCAGGAGCTAGTAATACCTAATTGTTTGTATTAGGGGCGTTCATTTGAAACCCGTTCCAATGGCTTTATTACAAAAGCATGAAAGAAACATTAACAGGTGTGGTAGAATTAAACAAAGCATCCATTTTGAATGAATTAAGAACCATGGGTTGGTCAAAAGAAGTCGCCATAGGCATTCAGGCAAGCATCCCATTGCTTAGGTAGGTGGCTAATGCCGTCTGCAAAAAAGAATTGTGGTTGATCACTGAACCAAGTGTTTACCGCGTTCATTACGTCTGCATCTGTGTGAAATCGTTGCCACTTGAGAGCTGTTTTTAGAGGTCCGAACAAATGAAAATCACATGGTGACAAATCAGGACTATAGGCTGGAAGTTGCAAAATTTCCCACTTCTTCCTTGCTAATGCTTCCTGCACAATCTTTGCGACATGCGGACGAGCATTATCGTGCAACAAAATTACACCGCGTGAAAGCATGCCGGGTTGTTTATTCTTGATGGCTTTTCGTAGCTTGTCTAGTGTTTGCAAGTAGTGGGTAGAGTTGATGTTGACACCAGGTTCTTTAAAGTCGGCCAACAATAGCTTTCATGGTAAAAAAAATGCGCTCAGCATAACCTTAACAGCTGAAATCTGTAACTTGAATTTTTTGGCGTTTGGTGATCCATCATGCTTCCATTGTATGCTGTCTCTTTTACTGCTCGGCTCAAAGTGGCGACACCATGATTCATCGCCTGCCACTATGCGGAAGAGAAATGCATCACCTTCCACTCTGTAACGCGGCAAGTGGTTCAAACACCATCCCATGCGTTCCTCTGTTTGGTGGTCGGTCAACATCTGTGCTACCCACTGTGAACACATCTTCCAATATTGCAGTTTCTTACGAACGACCTTTTGAATTGTCGCAATTGACACATCAAATTCTTTTGCTAGCGTATTCTTCGACAACGGTTCATCTATACTGCTGCATCAATTTTGGCGATAGTTTTTTTTTTTTTGTTTTCTGTTGCAACAATATGCGCTTGACCCGGCCGTCGAAGATCTGTCGTGAAATGACATCCTTTCCGAAACATTTGTGCCCAGTCTGTCACTGTTGTCTTCGACACACATTTGTTACCGTACGCTGCTTGCATTCTTCGATGAATGTCCACTGGTCGACATCCTTCAAATGAAAGAAACTGAATCACCATTCTTTGAGCTTCTTTGGACGGATTATGGATCAACCCGGCCATTTTCTCAACGGTCAGAAACAGAACCTATGCATCATGGGACGATAAGCACGTGCTCTTTTATTCAATGGTCAGTACTTATCACATGACTATGACATGATCATGTTCAACGAACGCTATTACGCGCGGTGCGGCACGAACGGATTTCAAATGAACGCCCCTTATATTTTATATTGCTTATATCCTGCTACACCCGCTGCTTCTCTTATTTAATATTATTTACGTTCAATAATTTACCATTGCTTTCTGGGACGGCCGGCACTCATGCCATTATATGGAAACCAACGCAAGGCGACCTGCTTCCAAATCGCCGGCAGCTGTGTTTCGAACGTGGTATGCGGGATTACGAATTGCGTCTGTAACCCCTTCGCCACAGAGCCGAGAGTCATGATTGTAACGGACCCAGAGCGTGCAGAGACGGGTGAAGATGTGCATGCTTCGTGCAGAGACGGGCGAAGATGTGCATGCTTCGTGCAGAGACGGGTGAAGATGTGCATGCTTCGTGCAGGGTGGCATACTTCAATTAAACAGTAAAATATAGAGTGCATCCGTTGTATACCCCCCCCCCCTCCCCCGGACATGCTGGTGTGGTGAGAAACGAGCAGGCGGACAGACTGGCTGGGTGCGCACCACTTAGTGGGGTAGTGGTGCACGATAAGACAGATGAGGTCAGGGCACTTTGAGATCCTGTGTACAGTGTGAAAGAACAGATACACCATCATCTCCTGGAGAGAGTGATGCGACAATGAGTAGCAGAGGATCTGGCCGTAAGTCATTACTCTCAGGAAAGGCCAGACGGGTTGTAACTGATACCATTAGTACGGGGACTCTTCGCTGGCGTATAAAGATGAGGACATAGCACGTATGGGAATGCCCCGAGTTCTGTGACGTCGGTTCTTGACTCCCACTCAATTCTGCTGCTCATTTTACTCTTTCTGTTATATCATATGTTGCTTGAACTCACCCTGTCCTTAGCTTCTGTCCGATGGACTGGCTTAAAGTTATGACTCCCGTCTCTAATTCTAAAGTAACTGGCAATGAAAGCCGCGTGGGGTGTAGCACATGAGGTGAAGCCACCAGTTACTCCCATGTATTACCAGGACCCTAAAGAGAAACAAAGAACAGTAATACTGCAACCCTACCATGCATGGCGTATGAGACCACCAAGTGAGCTTCGCCTGTGTGCTAACAGGATCCCTTGGCCAGCACGGAACAGTACTAACACAGTGTCCTACGATACAGGTCGTAATGAGCTACCATGAAGGGTTGGGCGTGGGGCTGGCTTTCCCATTCCATAGAAAAAAAACTTTATAAAAATAATTTCCCTTCGACGTCGCATTTCCTTCCCAGAATATGACTTTGTACCCATGTTTATGGGATGGGTCAAGGAAAGAACCCACTGGTGGGACAACACAGCCCAACCTCTGCTGGAGATTGACCCTGGACCACTGCGTTGGCAGGCCAGCCCTCTAGCCACTACGCCATCACGGCGCTTAATCTCAGATACAGAGTTAGTTAGTTAGTTAGTCGCAGTTCCAACTTCACAGCAACGGGTCGTCCCCATTATGCTCCATTCCTGTGCCAGTGAATATCACACAAAACACTCCCCACTGCCCAATGTGAAAAGTGGAAAAGACAGGAGCCTCAACAAACAACAGCCCGCACAGATACACTGTACATAATGCCGCCGCCAGAATGTCAACACAATAGCTCCCCCCCCCCCCCCCACAAAACACCCAGTTCATTTCTGATGGAATCGGCTGTCATTTTCCCATCTGGATGTTTCCTAGATGTTCACCCACACAGTCCACGAAATACAGTTCATCGTCGATGGCAGTGGCAGTCAACCAGAAGCCCAGCATCTACGCATTTCTGCATAAGGCAAAAACCGGTCAACTCTGGGACATAGCCATCTGCAATCGCTCCGAACATACAGTCACGTTCCAAAAAACCTCGGGCAGATTCAAAAGCATTTCACATGAAACTCACAGCTCACAGTGTCGCACCACGCACTCACTCAGTAGCAGGGCGACGGAACCATCAATCCTCCTTAGTCGCCTCTTACGACATGCGTGGTAGGCTACAGTGTTGCTATTCTTTGCTTCCCTTATGGGCCCCGGCAACACACAGGAGTCTCAGATGAGTTCAAATCAACTCAATGTAGGTCATCGTGGTCAAATAGATCATAACACTCGTTTGTAAACTTCCGGTGTGCTAATGCCTAGTTAGCGGGTTCATCCTCTACATCGGTCAGTTGGACTAAAATGTTAACTTCTTGTCTTTGACTTGGGGATATAATTTACGAGGGTAAGCCAATAAGTAAGACACAAATGGCTGTAGAAAAATAACTAAATATGATAACAACTTGAAACCAGTTTATTTTTATACATACATCGTCCTGTTATTTCTCAACATAATTTCCACCAACACTGATGCTCTTATTCCATCGTTTTATCAGTCCTCCCAAACCGACTGCATAGAACTGCGTGCTCTGTTTTCTAAACCACGTTTTCACTTCACATTCTACTTCGGCGTCACTCGCGAAATGTCTCCCGCCAAGGTGGGTTTTCAGTGGACTTAGCCCCTAGCGACTTCCCGTAAAGTGGTGCATAGCTGGGTAGAAAAAGTTACGCGGGCGAGTCAACAAGTAAGTCACACAGTTCTGTGGGATGGCAGGTAAATGAAATGTAGGAGAAAAAAAAAATAAACAATGCCAAAGGAATGTCGTAAACATAAACAATGCATATCTTCCTCTTCTTCTGCGTTCATCCAGAGAGTTTTTTTTTCGGACGTGATTGCGTTGTGTCTGTTTACGGCAGAGCTGCATTCTTGCGCCATTAGGCCGACACATCCGACTTCTGCGGGCATTTGTTGACGTGGTTAACCTTCCCGGGGCAAGGTATATTACGATATTATGAGACAATCAAGCAGCCAGATGCACATCCACACGTATATGAATAAACACTTGCATGCATATATATATCTACATAATACTTATATCATTTACGTAAACTCTCACAAGTATGCACCCACTCTATAACACACAAATAAACACTACCTGCCCGCTCTGAGGCGAAGGAGTTTCAATCGCAATACGTAATCTCGCATTTCGCGTTCGAAACGCATACATATCTACTCCTGGTATACACATCTACGCCCTTGCATACACATCTACTCCCTCGCATACACATCTACTCCCTCACATACACATCTACTCCCTCACATACACATCTACTCCCTCACATACACATCTACTCCCTCGCATACACATCTACTCCCTCACATACACATCTACTCCCTCGCATACACATCTACTCCCTCACATACACATCTACTCCCTCGCATACACATCTACTCCCTCACATACACATCTACTCCCTCGCATACACATCTACTCCCTCACATACACATCTACTCCCTCACATACACATCTACTCCCTCACATACACATCTACTCCCTCGCATACACATCTACTCCCTCGCATACACATCTACTCCCTCACATACACATCTACTCCCTCGCATACATATCTACTCCCTCGCATACACATCTACTCCCTCACATACACATCTACTCCCTCGCATACACATCTACTCCCTCACATACACATCTACTCCCTCACATACACATCTACTCCCTCGCATGCACATCTACTCCATCGCATACACATCTACTCCCTCGCATACACATCTACTCCCTCACATACACATCTACTCCCTCACATACACATCTACTCCCTCACATACACATCTACTCCCTCACATACACATCTACTCCCTCGCATGCACATCTAGTCCATCGCATACACATCTACTCCCTCACATACACATCTACTCCCTCACATACACATCTACTCCCTCACATACACATCTACTCCCTCGCATACACATCTACTCCCTCGCATACACATCTACTCCCTCGCATACACATCTACTCCCTCGCATACACATCTACTCCCTCGCATACACATCTACTCCCTCGAATACACATCTACTTCCTCGCATACACATCTACTCCCTCACATACATATCTACTCCCTCACATACACATCTACTCCCTCACATACATATCTACTCCCTCGCATACACATCTACTCGTACTCACTCACAATCACAAACTACTAACAAAAATTTACTTATACATCTATCCAAACACACAGACACACACACACACACACACACACACACACACACACACACACACACAACACGCAAACAGACACACACACACACACACACACATACATACATACACAGACAGACAGACATACTCTTTCTCTCTACCCCTCTCTCTCCATCTCCCACTCTCTCTGTCTCTCTGGACAAGAGTCGCGGACAGGCACACTTTGGGCATAATACAAGCATTCAGCCTGACAGTGAAGTTATTTAGGGTTCTCTAAGAAAGAAAATACTAACTCCCAGAGAGAGAATAAGGCGCGGGACCATCGGTCTGGACAGTATTACAGAATGGGATAATGGGATAACTGGGTCAGAAAGAGATCATCGGCGGAGTTTGAATAAATGCATCCTTTTTTTCAACGACATGACTAGAAAACATCATTATCATCGTCGTCTCTATGCCGTTAAGTGTGGTCACGGTTGGTCATCTCGTGGGATCATCAGAGAATTAGGTCTGGTTTCTTGTCTCAACGATGTCTTGTGGCTGAAGCATTACAGGTGTTTATCGCAGAATTGGACACAGCGTTTCATTGTAGGAGAGGAAGAGAGATAGATAGATAGATAAGTAGATAGGTAGATAGATAGATAGATAGATAGATAGATAGATAGGTAGATAGATAGATAGATAGATAGACAGACAGACAGATAGATAGATAGATAGATAGATAGATAGATAGATAGATAGATAGACTAAGATAGATATATGAGGAGATAGAGAGGAGATATAGGCAGATAGAGATATGAAGAGAGACAAAATGAGAGGGAGAAGGTGAGAAAGAGAAGAGAGAGATAGGTAGAAGATAAAGAGATAGAGGAGTGGTGACATAGAGCGATAGAGACGGAGAGAGAGAGAAAAAAAAGATATATAAGAGAAAGAGCTAAGAGAGATACGTGAAAGAGAGAGAGAGTAGAGAGATAAAAGAGAATGATATAAGAGAGAAAGAGAGAGTGCGATATGAGAGAAATTAGAAAGTGACATAAGATTGAGATGTAAGAGAGATAAGGTAGAGAAAGATAAGAGAGAAATTAGAGAGAGATACATACAAGAGACAAGAGAGAGATAAAACAGAGATGAGAGAGAGAGAGAGAGAGAGAGAAAGAGAGAGAGAGAGAGAGAGAATGAGAAAGACATCAGTCAAATTAGACAGATAAAACAGTGAGATTTGGGATAAATAAGAGAGATAGTTAAGAGACAGACAGACAGACAGACAGACAGACAGACAGACAGACAGACAGACAGACATAAATAGAGAGAGAGCGAGAGAGAGAGCGGCAGATAAAGCATGAGAGAGAGAGAGAGAGAGAGAGAGAGAGAGAGAGAGAGAGAGAGAGAGAGGTGAAAGAAGTAAAATATGTGCATGAAATAGTTTATTATAGCATAGACAGAAGACGTAAAAAACACTATATGTTGCTGTAAGAAAGACAGACTACAAAGATGTACACTAACTGCGTTTTCATGTTGGGCAGACGGAGAAATGAAGGAACGTCAAACGTTATTTCAACATCTCATCTTCACGTAAGCAAACAGATGATTGGGTAAAAGGGTCACACGTGACATTCTTCAGATTTCATGTGAGGCCAGATTTAGCAGCAATGACAACCAAAATGAGAAAAGTGCTAAATATCTGTAGATTATAATAATGATAATCATAGCCACATGGCCATCTATGCTAGGCTGTAATTTTTTTTATGATAACAAGAAAACAAAGAAATCTTCTGTATCATTATTCTGTGGAAAGAAATAAGAAAAGAAAAGGAAAGAAATACCTAGAGGAAATGTATTTATTGTAACTTCCGAGGTAGAATGACAAACGAGGTATATTATTTTGCTGTTGTAAATAAAGTAAATTACGTAGTGGTAGAAGCACGTATTCTCCTCCTCCTCCTCCTCCTCCACCTCCTCCTCCTCCTCCTCCCCCTCCACCTCCGCCTCCTTCTTCTTCTTCTTCTTCTTCTTCTTCTTCTTCTTCTTCTTCTTCTTCTTCTTCTTCTTCTTCTTCTTCTTCTTCTTCTTCTTCTTCTTCTTCTTCTTCTTCTTCTTCTTCTGGTCCCCCTCCTCCTACCATTCATCCACCTCTTCTCCTTCATTCCCTACCCCTTCCCCGCCTCCCCAACTTTATATTGTTTTTACTACTTTGATCCTCTTGCGAAGGGAATGCATGTCCCCCTCTTCTTCTCTTGGGGCGTATATATGGTGCTGGGCGCATATTTTTCTAGACCAATAGCATACGATGGGGATATGGCCATGAGGTTAGCGCTAAATACTCGATGCGCCTTAAGGCGTATAAAAGAGATCTTTTTTTTTGTTCTTACTATCACGTGCATTCTACTCCTCAGATCGTATCTCAGCAGCAGAAAACGGGTTTCCGCCGTGCTTTTTGTCGCGTTGTCGTGTCGTCGCCGCACTGTGGCGCTAACAAGTCAAAGCGCCTGAACAAGTCAAGCAGCCTGATACGGGGGGAGATGTCACGTGGAAAGTCCAACAACAAAAAACACGCGGCATCCAAGATGTGCAACGTGGGAGCCCACAAGACTGTTAAGAAGACGAACGTGGAGAGCCTGCCTGCATGCTGTAACAAAGAACCTGAAACTACACGTATTACTGAAGCAACCACGAGGGAGAAGATCGACAGCCCACCACAGACAATAGTCAAGACAACAGAGAAGAAGGAGGAGAAAGATACCAGAGCCGGGAACACCGACTCAAAAACAGTCCAATGGGTTGTCAAGCGGATTCAAGTGGAGCTGACAGACGAAGAAATCCTGAAGCAGCTACGAGAAGAGAATCTTCACATCCGATTCTTGAAGGCGGAGCGGCTCCTCACCTACTCCAAGATACCTACAACCTTGGCAGTGGTGACGTCGGAAGGCAGCGAAATGCCGACCACAGTTTCAATCAATAAGAAAATACAACAGCCAGAGACATTCATCCCAAGAGATATCAATGTTCAAGATGCCAGAGGGCCGGCCACAGCAGAGCAACATGCCGCAGTAAGACGGAAATCTGTCGATACTGCGCCGATCACCACGCCTTCAAGGAGTGTCCGCTGGCCAAGCTGGACACGGTATTCTGAGCACCCAACAACAAAAGAAAGTGCACCAACTGCCTGGGCACACATGGAGCAAGATACTTGGGCTGTCCGTACATCCAACACATGGAGCAAGATACTTGGGCTGTCCGTACATCCAAAGACACAGAGACGTGTTAAAGATCGCCACCAACACCAAGACGCCATATAAGGAAGCAATGGGGAGGTGCGGGACAGCCCCGGGCATCTCGCAAGATGAAAGAGCACAACTACAAAGCCAGATCGACGAGTTAAAGAAACAAGTCAAGGCACTGCTGACGCCTAACCCGACCAGCGACAACGAGAATCTACTGGCGGAAATAAAGGAGATCCAGCAAAGCATCAAGCGAGAAGTGGAACAGATGACCGCGTTGAAGCAGGAAAACGAAGAAATGCTACTCACCATAAAAGCGGAGAGAGAGAGAGAGAGAGAGAGAGAGAGAGAGAGAGAGAGAGAGAGAGAGAGAGAGAGAGAGAGAGAGAGAGAGAGAGAAAGAGGGCGGTTAAAAGCTGAAATGAAATAACTCAAAACAAACCAACAGAAGACATGCAAGAGACCACAGAGAAGCCGCAAGAAACCCAACAAAAAAACCGAGCCGGAACCGCAAGATAAAACCAGCAGCCGAACCACGACGCCCGAAACACCCAAGGGGAAACCAACATCCCGCCAGACAGCCGAAGAAAGACAAAATGATGAACCTTTCGACGCCATAAAGTGGTGCATAGAAGAAGAAAAGAAACGGGCAAGGCAAGAGGAACTCTGGCACGAGGAATACATGAGGAGACAGGAAGCAAAAGGAAAGAAGGCGAAGAAACTCAATGGGAAACCCATAGAATACCCGGAGATATTCTCTGACTATGATACCGGCATTGAGTACTATATCAAGGACGGAGAGATCGTCCCATGGCTGACACAGAGGAAAAAATCGAAAAACAGCAAGTACTTAAACGCGAAAGTGAAAAAAAAGCGCAAGGAGGTAAATAATATCGAAAAGCTTCTACGGGCAATACACAGAACAGGAGGCCAAAATACTAAATAAAAAGTCCTTATAAGGACTACAACCAGCCAAGCCAGACGAGCCAGGAGCCTGCACCAACAAAGAAAACCACAAGAGGAAACATGCGCAAAGGACAGCCGCCGACCGATCCCCTGCTGACGTCACAGACACAAACGATACATAACCAGTCCGAGATAGGACTTACTCGTAAGAGCGCACAAGACAAGAATTAGGGTGAATGAACCCACAAAAACCACGGACCTCAACAATAACCACAGCTGAAAAACGCAGGTTGAACGAGGCCGAATTTGGAATTTTTGTTTTGAAAATTGGAATTGGAATTCTTACTATCAGAGACGCACTCTTTGCCCAAAGACCCATAAGAGAAAGAATTCTGAGAGTAAGAAGAAGAGACTTCGTCTGGCAGCAAGTTCTTCGCTGTCATGGCAATTCCACCGCCACCAAAAAAGACTCTCAATCGTTCGCCAGTTCATCACTCCTCAAAATGAACAAGAAACAATCTCAAAAATAAAATAAAAATTACTCGGTCATTTCAATCACTCGCCATGCACTCGATGACCGGAAATCTGTATCTAAGACGAGCTAATTCGTCACGCAAATCCTGTTATAAACACGAACAATTGTGATTATTGTAAACCCCTTGATCAATCACTGCCAGGGTTGAACAACACGTGTTTATGTACACCCGAAACCCGCTAACCCAAATGGCGGCATGTAATTAGTTTTTATATCGTATTTACAAATAACGAACTCCGAATTGTATTGTAGCTAGTGCAGTGGTACTTGGGTTTGTGTTATAGTAAAAATGATCATTCTTGGATTAGTGTCGTTTGTCCATTACCCCTACCCTGCTCAACCCCAGAAGAGAAGTTATAATTAGGGCTCATATCAGACTCGGATCAGCGTCATTTCCGATATTAATTTGAAAGGGATTGTTGTCCATGGGCGGTAATGGCTATGCTAACAATAAAGTTGTGTTTCCTTGAAATAGTCTTACAGCTACAGTTATGTTTCCTTGGAATAATGTTATAACGAATGTTATTTTTCCTTGGAATAGTGTTACATCTTCAGTTATCTTCCCTGGAATAGTGTTACAGCTAAAGTTATCTTTCTTGGAATAGTGTTACAGCTAAAGATATGTTCCAAGTAATAACACTATGACTAAATTCACCGTTATTTAAATTGTACTTCGGGTAAGTTTTGGCATTTGAAATAGTTTTTTTTTTTTTTTTGCATATCCTTTACAGGACATTGCTGTCAACACCAGCATCTTTCAGCTGTATGTTGATTTCTTGGCAAGATTACGCTCAGTAGTTGGCCATTGCTTTCTGAGTGGCCGGCTCACATACCCCGTAAGTTACCGACGCCTTTCGAACCACTGCTGATTCTCACCGTCGTCACGTTACCTACGAGAGTATACGAGATTACGGAGAAAAGTTGCTAACCTCTAGGCCAGGAAGCCGGCATCTGAAATAGTGCTTCGGCTAAAACCATGTTTCCTTAGATTAGAGTAATGTTACAGCCAAAGTTAAGTTTCTTTAGAATAGTGTTTCTTCTAAAGTTATCATTCTTTCATACTTTTACAGCTACAGTTATCTTCCGTGGAAAAGTGCTACGTCTAACGTTATCATTTTTAAATAGTGTTACATCTAAAGTTATCATCGTTAGAATAATATTACAGCTCAAGTTATATTCTTACATGCTAAGAATAGAATTACAGTTGCTGAACAATTACGAATACAAGATATACCTAGTAAATAATAGACTGAACAATTACTGTCACCAAATGATACCCCCCGAAAAGTCGGTAAATTAGTCAATTCTCGCCTTGAGACGTGTTCCATATGTGGTGCTAACGCCATATTTGAATAGATGAATCGTCGCACGGTTGGTGTTATGGCCAGGAGTATGCTGGCCGCATTCACCGCCCAGAATAATTCCAGGTACTCAGTGTTAACTGCGTCGACGTGGGAACCACGGACTATGTTTATTACAAATACCTCTCTCCAGTCGCTTAGTTAAATTTAGTTGCATGTCCTTTACATGACGTTGTAACCAAGCCCAGCATGTATTGGCTGTGTGTGATATAATAGACAATGTAAGTTCAGTAGTTTGTCATTGCTGTCTGAACAGCCCACACCTCGTATCATCGAAATCCCGGGAAGGTTAACCCGGTCAACAAATGCCCGCAGAAGTCGGATGTGTCGGCCTAACGGCGCAAGAACGCAGCTCTGCTGTAAACAAGCACAACGCAATCACATCCGGAAAAAAAACTCCGGATGAACGAAGAAGAAGAAGTATCATCGAAATCAACACAAAACGGTCGGTTTCAAAAATGCCCGAGGCAGATTTTGAATCTCCTACTTAGTATGTGGAGAATACAGAAACTAAACTGCGCATCTCACTACTACAAACACCCCCCCCCCCCCTTCCAAGCCACAGGGCCGGTCCATCACATGATAGGTTGAGTGATCACTAGTACAAACGCTGTACCCATCACATGGTAGGTTGAGTGATCACTAATACAAACGCTGTACCCATCACATAATAGATTGAGCGATCACTAGTACAAACACTGTACCCATCACATGATAGGTTGAGTGATCAATAGTACAAACACTGTTCCCATCACATGATAGGTTGAGTGATCACTAGTACAAACCTGTACCCATCACATGGTAGGTTGAGTGATCACTAGTACAAACACTGTACCCATCACATGGTAGGTTGAGTGACCACTAGTACAAACACTGTACCCATCACATGGTAGGTTGAGTGATCACTAGAACAAACACTGTACCCATCACATGATAGGTTGAGTGATCAATAGTACAAACACTGTACCCATCACATGATAGGTTGAGTGATCACTAGTACAAACACTGTACCCATCACATGGTAGGTTGAGTGATCACTAGTACAAACGCTGTACCCCTCACATGGTAGGTTGAGTGATCACTAGAACAAACACTGTACCCATCACATGATAGGTTGAGTGATCACTAGTACAAACGCTGTACCCATCACATGATAGGTTGAGTGATCACTAGTACAAACACTGTACCCATCACATGATAGGTTGAGTGATCACTAGTAGAAACACTGTACCCATCACATGATAGGTTGAGTGATCACTAGTACAAACACTGTACCCATCACATGATAGGTTGAGTGATCACTAGTACAAACACTGTACCCATCACATGGTAGGTTGAGTGATCACTAGTACAAACACTGTACCCATCACATAATAGGTTGAGTGATCATTAGTACAAACACCATACCCATCACATGGTAGGTTGAGCAATCACTGGTACAAACGTTGCACCCATCACATTGTAGGTTGAGCGATCACTGGTACAAACGTTGTACCCATCCCATGTCAAGTTCAAAGAAAATCGGCTGACTACACGAACCAGATCCAAGTACCATCAGGTATCAGACACGGATGTATTTTATCACCACGTTTGTTCACCACCACTTTTGTTCATCACCACGTTTGTTCACCACCCCGTTTGTTCACACCACGTTTTTTCATCACCTATATAGATAAGATTACTATAGAAGCAAATCCACAACCAGGAAGTTTAAATGAGCCACTGTTTGTTTGTCCAGAAAGCAATGGTAAACTACTGAACGTAAACTTGCCCTGGAATCACGAACAGCCAAAAAATGCTGGAGTTAACTGCTACATCCTGTAAAGCAGTGGTCCTCAACCTTTTTTAGCCCAAGCACCCCGTCACCAAACGTTCAGAATATCACCCCCCCCCCCTTTTTTTTCTTATTTCCTCCCTATAAATTTCTTCCTCCCCTACACAGTATGCGTAAAAATGGAAGCTAAATTTAATAACACATACTATAACAAGTCTAGACGCCTACAAAAAATGTGATTCGGCTCTACTTACGTTATGAAGCTAATTTGAGAAGGGCGAGAAGTACAGAACTGTAAAGTATGGAAGGAAGCACAATATCAAGTAATCGGTTCTTGTATTAACGGCATCTTGAAATAATCTTAATTCCACCCCACCCCCATCATCCGGAAACCCTAAAATTCCCCCCTTGGTGGAATTCCCCACCGGCTGAGAATCACTGCTGTAAAGGGTATGCAACAAACAAAACAGTTTGCAGACGACCAGAGTTTACTGTATGAGAACAATGCGGATCTCCAGCACTGTATACATTGCCTTGACAATTGCTGTCAGAATTTTGATATGAAGAATAACATCGTGGAAAAAAATAAACAGAATATATGACAAATTAACAAACAATGGTGCAGTATAAAGTTAACATAAATGGGGGGGGGGGGGAACCCCCAATTAAAACAGGTTAGAGAGTACAAGTGCCTGGGCAATGTGTTCATAGGGGATGGATGCTAGATATAGAAATATAAGAAACGAGAATACAGAAAGGAGACAACATAAACTATCAAATAGCACATATTCTAAAACATCCAAATATTCTCATGCATACAAAAAGAAAATCTACGGACGCTTCATTCGTCCCAAGGTTGTTACTAACTTGTTATCAATGCCAGACATGGCCAGTTCTAAGAACACAGAGAGTAAAACACATCGTGTGAGATTAGATGTATGAGAAACGCAGATGGAAAAAATGAGAAGAGATATAGAGACAGATGAGAGACTAAGAACAAGTGTATGGATAACAGCTATTACTGATTTTATAGAATACCAATGAATTAAATTGTTCGGAGATTTAGGTAGAAAGGAACAGGATAAACCAGTGGCTAGAGCGTTCTACGTGAGAACATCGGGCTACAAGGTGAGAGGGCGGCCAGGAAGAGATGGCTGGATTGAGTAAAAGAGACGTTGAGGAAGTCAAATATGACTTTTTTTTCCGTATATCCTTTACAGGACATCGCTGTCAACATCAGCATATTTCAGCTGATTGTTGATTTCTTGGCGAGATTACGCTCAGTAGTTTGCCATTGCTTTCTCAGCGACCGGCTCACATACCCCGTAAGTTACCAACACGGCGAGAACCGCTACTGATTCTCGCACAGGTTACGTTCCTCACGTGGATATACGGGATTACGGAGAAAGACGTTAACTTCTAGGCCAGGGAGGCAAATGTGACTTTAGTACAAGCAAAAAGACAAGCGAAACACAGACAATTACATATTCCTCCTATCTGCATTGCTTCACTAGGACAAAAGATGAAAGTAGACCACACAAGCCAGGTGTAGAGATTATGTATCAACTTTCTTATTATTGTGAGATTACTAACAGTGATGACGTCATTGGATAGCCCATAGATCCATATCTCGTTTGTTTGTTTAGGGAAAGTTTATGTTACAGATGGCAGTTGTGTGGCAGATGCTGCACAATTATCAATTGTTTCATTCTGTTATCTTTGACGATATGAGACGGTATGGAGTTTTCTTTGTTAGTGCACTTCTTTTGTGTTCAACATCTAGGGCTCATCGTCGATGTATGATCACTATCGTTCTACTAACACCACCACCACTACTACTACTACTACTACTACTACTACTACTACTACTACTACTACTACTACTACTACTACTACTACTACTACTACTACTACTACTACTACTACTACTACTACTACTACTACTACTACTACTACTGCCACCACAACCACCACCACCACCACTACTACTACTACTACTACTACTACTACTACTACTACTACTACTACTACTACTACTACTACTACTACTACTACTACCACTACTACTACCAGCACCATTACTACTACAACCACCACCACTACTAATACTACTACTACTACTACTACTACTACTACTACTACTACTACTACTACTACTACTACTACTACTACTACTACTACTACTAATAATAATAATAATAATAATAATAATAATAATAATAATAATAATTTAAAAATCATCCTGGGTTCGAATTGGAAGCCATGTCCGCCGGGCCGGCACTCAAGCGGGTCGTACACTCGAGCACCTGGCTCGTCTGTCTCTACAAGTATCAACATTCTCACAGTCGCGTCTACACATGAAATTCTATACACCGCCGCCGTTGCACAGTAGCTAGTGCACCTACCTGTCAAGACAATGGATGAGGTTCGACCCCCAGCAAAGACAGGGTCACATGTTACACGCAGTCCGGCTCTGGGGTCCCCGCAGCCTCACAGAAATGGGCACCCAACAATTGACATCATTTTCCAGGAACTGGCGACGAGGAATATAACTAGTCTCCCCATCTCATATCTCCTGACCTAGAACATGTTCCGACCGGACACTTCACATCACAACAATCGTATCTTCTAGGGATAACTCTTACAATTTCAAATCTATATACACCCATTTCATGTTTTCACTGAAAGTCTGAGCAAACGTGGTCATTGAACCCATTAAATGTGTAAACACAAGTACATTAATTAACATTAACACTGTACCTTTGATTGAACACAAATACATGAATAGTGAAATCCTTAACGGTTGTTGGCCGTCGTACTTGTTGAATGCATGATGGTTGTATGTTGTGGTACAACTTATTCGTCCGCGTTTCTTTGAGTCACGCTCTTCTGAATTACCGCTAACGGCGGGAGGTTGCTGGAACGCTTATCTCTGACGTGCGGCTGTTGTGGCACCAGGCTCGGACAGGTTGTGAGAGAAAGAGGGGCAGAGAGGAGATTAAGATAAAAGACAGACTGGCATATAGAGGCACGGATCAGAGAATGGTGTGTGGAGATAAAGAAACACAGACGGACCAGAAGATGTGGATAGACAGCAAGCCCTGTTGAATTGACGGACAAATAGACAAATATACGCATATGGACGCACAGAAATATATATATATATATATATATATATATATATATATATATATATATATATATATATATATATATATATATATATATATATATATTCATTTAAACAGAGAAGCAGGAAGACAGACATATATTACTATAACTACTGTCTGTCAGACAGACAGGCAGGTAGACAGACAGGCAGGTAGACACTCATGCAGGTAGACAGACAGACAGGTAGACAGACAGGCAGGAAGGCAGACAGGCGGACAATTAGAAAGACAGACAGACAGACAGACAGACAGACAGACAGACAGACAGACAGACAGACAGACAGACAGACAGACAGACAGACAGACAGACAGACAGACAGACAGACAGACAGACAGACAGACAGACAGACAGACAGACAGACAGACAGACAGACAGACAGACAGACAGACAGACAGACAGACAGACAGACAGACAGACAGACAGACAGACAGACAGACAGACAGACAGACAGACAGACAGACAGACAGACAGACAGACAGACAGACAGACAGACAGACAGACAGACAGACAGACAGACAGACAGACAGACAGACAGACAGACAGACAGACAGACAGACAGACAGACAGACAGACAGACAGACAGACAGACAGACAGACAGACAGACAGACAGACAGACAGACAGACAGACAGACAGACAGACAGACAGACAGACAGACAGACAGACAGACAGACAGACAGACAGACAGACAGACAGACAGACAGACAGACAGACAGACAGACAGACAGACAGACAGACAGACAGACAGACAGACAGACAGACAGACAGACAGACAGACAGACAGACAGACAGACAGACAGACAGACAGACAGACAGACAGACAGACAGACAGACAGACAGACAGACAGACAGACAGACAGACAGACAGACAGACAGACAGACAGACAGACAGACAGACAGACAGACAGACAGACAGACAGACAGACAGACAGACAGACAGACAGACAGACAGACAGACAGACAGACAGACAGACAGACAGACAGACAGACAGACAGACAGACAGACAGACAGACAGACAGACAGACAGACAGACAGACAGACAGACAGACAGACAGACAGACAGACAGACAGACAGACAGACAGACAGACAGACAGACAGACAGACAGACAGACAGACAGACAGACAGACAGACAGATAAACAACAACATATAAATATCAATTGCCCAGATCCGGAACAAAACGTGTATCAAATATCCATTACCAGTTTACAACAGTGGTTCCCAAATTATTACATGGGACATAGTTTCGGAGTGAACATTGTGCGAATCCCAAATTAAAACCCATTATCTCTACCTATACCAAGCGAAGAGCCACAAGGTGGCGCACTGGGTAGCTCGCTTGCCTGCTGCCTCGTGGTCAAGAGGTCGTATCCCTATCGATACGAAACTTTTTTTTTAAATTAAAAAAGTCTCTTAAACATCAACATGGTCGACTTCATTCCGTCGGGTTGTTATCCCATATAGCTCAGTCTCATTTCGCAGCGCGGGTGCCGAAAGCGTCACACAAAGCACGAACTTCGTAGCTCCAGCGACGACCCCTAGGAGTCTCCAAAAGAATGCACTCGTGTATCGAAGGACGCGGCCCGGGATCGAACCTACTACCTTCGGAGCTCGGGGCGGACTGCTTGGCCACTTCACCACGCATATATATTTTAAACTGACATAGACTACGAGGTAGACCCAGCCCAAAATCTTGTGAATGTCTTGTGAATAAAGGTGACATGTTGGATATTGATGACAAAATCCGTCAAGCGGCTATTGCTCTTTAAAAAAATGTGGGGCTAGCACTGGATCAAATATACACCAAGAAACACAACATTTGATCTACGTGCACTGAAGAGTGAGGAGATTTATTGATTGCTTGATTGATTTAGGAACCGACATCACACCATTCGGGGTATTTCCATAAGCGCTCCGTCCCCATCCTCAGCAGCCAGCGAAGCGTTCCAACACCAATAGTACCAGTAGCAATCTGATTATATGTCCATCTCGCCTTTCCTCTGAGCGTCGAGCGTCGGCCAGATTCTCTCGTCACTTCTAGCTGTCTCATTCTTGCCAGACCGTGGTGATCCATTTGCTCCTCCGAGGTGTACACGTGCTCCCACACGGCCGCAACCACGTCTGCCTTGTCATGCATCAATACTCCACCAAGTTTTGCAGAACCAGCCAATCTGTCTGCCTGTTCATTCCCCAGCACACCAGCATGCCCCGGAGAACAGATCCACATTGAGGAGATAAAAGATTAATTCAACATAGAGGTAAAGATCAAATTTGATGCATTGTCCGATATGGAAATATTATTTCAAGATATCAGAGACCAATGCGAGATATTAAAGACATCATTAAGCAAAGTTGCAGAAACAACTATCCCAGTAATGAAGATGATGCGACCTAAGAAATGGGTGACGGAAGACATCTTAAAACTCGTGGGCATAAGAAGAAATAATAACAATAACCATTAAAAATATAAAGAGATTCACAGAAAAATTAGGAAATTGCGCAAAGAGGCAAAGCATGGCTTGAGGAAAATTGCTGGGAAATTGACACCCAACACAGCACACTGAATATCAAGTTAATGCACACAATAATTAATGACATCACTAACAAAGGAACACACATATCAACGGGTTGCCTTAAAACTAAAGATGGCAAAATTATAATTAAAAAACATATCAAATTTCACATGCGTGGTCAGACTATGTGAAAGACCGTTATGAAGACACAAGAGAGGAACAGTATTTGTCTGTTGCGCTCGCTCGCTTGTAACTCAAACGTAGTCTATACACACTACTTCCAGTAGTGCTGGACTGAATTTTGCGTGTGGATTAGCTTTCCCTTTTAACAGTGCCCCTCGTCATCAGGCGAACCCACTCCGACTTCAGAGGTACTTGTAATTTACGTCCCAAGTCAAGGGCGACAGGCCAACGTTTTAGTCCAACTGTCCGGTGTAGGGGTTGAACCCCTCACCTCGGCATCAGCGCACCGGATGTTTTAAGAACTCGCGTCCATATCCATTTGCCCATGCTGACATGCTTAGGAACAGTGTGATATTCGGAATAATAATGAAGGACCATCAATTTGGAAAATTTAAGTGGAAAGTGGAAAAGAAGAAGTAACACAGACATTTATGATCTGTTTGAGACGCAGAGGTGTTTCCAAGGCACCAGGGCCGGGTTATATACTGGCCAAGACCTATTGACGCGTCCTCGTCGAGCGTCCTGGGCAACAGGTCCCTTCGGGGTCCTGGCTGAAGTCAATAGGATCGCCGATTCCTCCGAAGTCGGAGAGTGTCTGCCTGTACGGCGAGGAACCACCAGTCTGCACACCAATAAGCCAGACATGGGACAACGGATACTCACGCAAACCTCAGGTCCTGTATGACATCACACTGATGTTGGACAACAGGATGCCTTCATCCGACATACAGGACTTCGCGTTGGAGCTCAAGCCAACGAACACAAGCAAGCAGCATGATCTGTTTAAGTCCCCGGAAATCACTGGTATCATGAAGGCTAATAGACTACAATGGCTGGGGCATATAGAAAGAATGGAAGATAATAGGGAAACAAAACTCGCTTACACTCAGGAAATAAATGACCGTAGACCCTGTAACAAGCTACGTGGAGGGTCCCAAGTAACTATGTAACAATATTTCAATATTATTCTATAGCCCTGGCTGGGATAGGTCTTTGCTTGCCAACCCTCCTCCGTTTCCCCCGGACTAACTGTCACTCTCTCTTTCGACCTCAGGACCTATTTCCTGCAGGGTCGTTCTGGCTGACACGCATACAACATGACGTTCTTCGACATATTTGTAATTGTAAATTTAATAACTCAATACATAACAGCACAGAAAAAATATCTGGCGATTAACTCATAAACATCTACACACAATCTAGAGAGAAAACTAGTCCATACAATATCAACACAAATATAAATATCCTAGATCATCGTTTTCCATATTGTCCCATGAATTCACAACCACCTCACAGCAAGTTCCCTGGTCTTTATTTCCCGCGTAGGTTGTTCGAACAACAAGATTCCATCGATCCAGGATTCCAAGTTTCCGTGGCATACACGAATGTAGTGTGTCCAATGGTTAGGGAAAGTGCCCTTGGATCACGTGGCACAATTTTGGTGGGGAAATACTCAAGGAGAATAAATAGGATATATGCACGGGTGTGTCAGTGACTTAGGCGGGATTTAGCCCAAAATGCAAACATACTCGATCCCAGCTCAACGAAAAGCCTGCCGAGGTGTTCTGAAAATATTCGTTCGGGCCCGCCGTGGTTCTATCTGGTATAGCCCAACAGCAGCAGGGATTTCCTAGTAAACATAATGTTCTATGTCGATGCTCTGTCGAAAATTCCGGCTATATTCGCCGTCAAAAGAAGGATCCTGTAAAGTTAAAACAATTTTGAGAGCCTCTGGTGTAAACTTCATATACAGCCGGCATGGAGATTCCAATGGTCTCAGCATGTCGGTTGCCATACATAAAATACATACAATTACCTAGTATTCAATTGTCTTCATACCACACTCCTCTCCACACTCATACCATGCCTTTATTAATGTTGGGCACATACCTTCTCAGGCTTCCCTCTCACTTGCAAACCTTGCCTTTCTCACGACAAAGCTATTGTGGAGTTATGTGCGTAATTATGTATGTTTCCTACTCTTAACTAATCATAATAGTGGGTCTGTATGGACCGCAGTGCATCTCCCTCCCCCATCCCTAGCAAGAACAGGAAAGAGGAAACTACCCTGTCCGGCCGCCGCTCTTGTCTGAGCTGTCACCGCAATGTATCGGCCGTGTCTCACATAATCCCAACATCCTCCTATCGACCAGGAACCACCCGGTCCACCTGCCCCCCCCCCCCCCCAATCAGCCGAAAGACGAAAGAGATAGCACAGTGGATCGCCTCTTCTGGCTCAAGAAGATATAACTCAGATGGGTGGAACCGGTCCCCACGGAGCGCTTCCCTCCCCTCGACATGCCATAGCTATAGAATGTTTATATTCAAATGAAAGAGAACACTAAACAGAGGTAAAGCCATAGGAAGAAGGATAGCCCCGATTTGTTCCCCCGCCATGCCCAGATCTAGACGCTTAGCCAAATTGGCAAGACTGCCGTTTCACCAATTCGTCTCATTATTTGAGACGACCAAGCTTAATATGCCCATGTCTGGCAGGACCAATTAATCTAAATTAACTTTCATTCCCCAGCAGTAGGATGCGGCACTTTATCTGTAAAATTCTTTAAAACTTCAATACATTGTGCCGACAACAACCGACAAGGTTGACAACGGACATTTCACGCCAACCATTACCCTAGGTCATATTTGGTGCAAGGCGTGCCATTGGGTTTTCCCGAAGAACAGATAGATTACAAAGTATTCGTGTCAAATGCTCGGGTTATGAAAGTAACCCAGAGAATTCCACTCCGAAGGAATTGAGCGGATAGGTATGAGGACATGGGCCACTGGGGTTTCGCTACATAGGCCCCCTCTTAAGAAAGTCGAACCCTACGAACTTTCAACTGCCAGAGGTTCTGTTCGAATTACCTCCCCCTCACCTTCGACCATAGGATGCCGTGACATAAAATCCGCTCCCACATTCTCCCTTCCGGGGATGTATTCGACCGTGAACTGATACGGTTGTAAGAGCAGTGACCATCTCATTAACCTTGCGTTCAGTTTCTTGGAAGTTGCCAAGAACGTCAGAGGTTGATGGTCGGACTGCACTTTGAACGGTACTCCATACAGATAAGGTTGAAATTTCTGTACCGCCCACACTAGAGCCAAACATTCCCGTTCGACGGTGGAGTAATTCCGTTCCGCGGGTAACAGTTTTCTACTGGCATATGCCACCGGACATAGCACAGTAGGATCCTCTCGCCCTTCCTGCAACAGAGTTGCTCCAATCCCTATGTTACTCGCGTCGGTTCTTAGAACAAACGTTTTCTCCAAATTTGGGAGTTGCAGGACTGGCCTATCCACCAAAGCCTGTTTCAGCTTCCCATAAGCCTCTTCACAGCTCGGGGTCCAGACTATAGGATCTGGCGATCCTTTCTTCAGGGTTTCGGTTAACGGTGCCCCAATTTCGTTGAACTTCGGAATAAATTTCTGGTAAAACCCACACAGAGACAAGAAAGACCTAACATCCTTTTTGGATTTAGGACCATGTCAGGATCTTATAATTGGCTCGTTCGCTAACACGTGTGAGACAGTACAAGTATAACGTGATTCAACGTAAGACACAACGACACAACGTTCTATGGATTTATTGCCATATTAAATACAGAACGATAATTACAACAATCTACAATATATAACTCACGACGCTCACAACCACAATACAGCTCATAGGTCTGACGCTCAAGATATCAGTCGTTCGGCTTTCATCCACAGAGATCCACACAAACGCCTTGCTTTCATCACACATGTCCTTCCAGTCTCAGGTCCCAGCTCGGTCTGAGGCTAGCACGCAAAACTGCCCACTGCCTCTAGTGTCGTCACGTGGCCTGCGTGCGTATGTCGTCAGCCTGACCGCTGGTCGCGTGTCAGGTAACAATCTTGCCCGCCGACAATTCTTGTCCGCCGGGTGTCGTAACGATGTTGCTGCATAGCTATACCATGTTAGGCTCTGACATTCTCCCCGTGTACCTCAATGAAAGATGCCATCTTTCATTTATGATGTATGTATATACTGGGGTAGTGTTAACTTCATGTCAGAGACTACTCTTTCCCAGTGTTATGCATGAAAATACATATATGGCATAGAAATATATACGAAAAATGTAAGTTGCATTGAAATGACAAATGAAGTACAACTTTTAACACAAATCAGGTTTCATCCCCCTGATGCCTGGTTACCTCCATTGCGATAATACCCAGTCAGATCAGTAGTACCAGCTTCTCGCATCTACCTCGCAGCAATTTGAAAAAAACGTAATAATATGGTTGTTTTGCAACAGCCATCTAGCCAGACTGAAATACGACTTTATTTGAGTCGTATTAAACACTCAAACTCTGACCTCATTTGGCCAGGAGCTTTTATGTTGGTTTGCAATGTTGGCAGCTCTATGACATGCTTGGTGGACGCCTACCCGCTGTGTTAGCCGTTTGAGCAACAAAATGTCTATTTATACAATACACATTAATGAATATGTTTCAAATTATGGCCCTTGGTGTAATTCACAAATGCAAGGGAAGTAATTTTGACATTCAAGAAATTCAATAACTTACAATAATTATTTAATTTCTTAGCGTCATTGCTTGACGTTTCTTCATATTAACGAGAAAAAGTCGGTAATATGAATACATTAATCAAGATATGATTCTAAGATTACACTAATCAAAATAAATAAGTACCCAATTGGTGTATTATATTTTATAGATTCAAAAGGATTTTACAATCGTCATAAGTTTTTGAATATTTGTATATCGTCTGCTAATTTTGGTGTACTTTTCAAATTACACCGGAAATACACACGAAATGCAAAATTTAGTTACTGTTACCCTGTCTGAACACAAGTGCTCCGGTTTTATTTTGTAACGGATAGTAAAATGTTCTCAAAGTTCGTGTCTGATGTTCTAGTATCACAACTATCGGATTATGATGGAATGTTCTTATTTCCGATGTGTTCACAACTTCTGGATAATGATCGAATGTTCTTATTTCTGATGTTCAAACGTCGAACATATTGGATTACATTCGATGCAGAGGTGGTGTAGAAGTCACTGTTCAGTCCACATTTGCACACGTCGTTAAAATATCACGGTGAAGAAATTCACACACAGCTGTCACTGTTAACCGGTAAAGTTCGCTTCTGGTAAGTGGTTAAGCGTCTGTGACACTGTTCTAGTTGTATATTTACAGTTAATAATGTTCTCTTTCTAACACACACTACACAATTATACTACACTCATTACATGGCTTAATTAAAATAAGTATATTATACATGTCGGTTTTTAACCGTATCACAATTTCAATTATAGACCTTACACAGTAGGTGAATAGCAACAAAATTCACTTATTGGTGGCTGTGTTGGTCTGAGTGTAATAATACACAATGCACTCAGACATTGCTTACTGGGTCGGTCGGACAACGGGACAAAAGATCGGCAATTGTATTGATTCTGCCGGGAATATGTCGAACTTCGAAACTGTAATTTTGAAGCTTCAAGGACCAGCGAGCAATCATATTATTGGATGGTACTCCGGCATTTATATACCGTAATGGACTGTTGTCAGTTTCGATGATAAAGTGACGTCCTAGAAGGTATCTGGATAGCTTCGTCACACTTTCTACTAAGGCAAGTGCTTCTAATTGTGGAATGGACCATGCACGCTCTCGAGGCCTTAGTTTTCTTGATATGAAACAAATGGGATGCAGGATGTTGTTGTATTCCTGCAACAGGACTGCCCCAATCGCAACGGAGCTAGCATCTGTTCTCAATCTGAAAGGTAAATGGATGTTGGGCAATTTAAGGATGAGGTTATTCGAATTCTTATCAGAAAAGTATGCCAAAACTTTATGAAATGCATTTCGTAGGCATTCATCGTGTACAACTTTTTCAGGCTTATCCTTGGTTAGTAAGTTAGAAAAAACCTCGGTCAGTTCTGAAAAATCAGGAATAAAATTTCTGTAATAGTTGATCAGTCCCAACAAGCTGCGGACTTGTTTCTTATTCGTTGGAAGTGACAGTTTTAGAATTTTTGAGACAATTTTGTTGTCTGTCATGACAAAGCCATTGGATATTCTGTACCCCAAAAATGATATCTCTTGGTAAGCCATGCTCACCTTTGAAGGCTTCACTGTCAGTCCGTGCTGTCTGATACGTTCTAGTGTCTGTTCTAGTGTCTTTATATGTTCCGTCATTGTCTCAGTATGGACACAGATGTCGTCAATATAGCAAATGATATTAGGAATGTCAGCTAGGAGGAGTCGTGTCATGCGTACGAATGTGGCTGGGGCATTGACTAGCCCAAATGGAAGTTTGCACCATTCGTACAGTCCCCAAGGCGTGGCGAAAGCTGTTAGATGTCTGCTGTCTTCATGTACAGCTATCTGCCAGTAACCTTTAGACATGTCAAGCGTCGTAAAGAACTTAGCGTCAGTCAGTTCTGTCAGAAGGTCGTCAGTGTTTGCCATTGGTTCAAGATCTAAAACAGTTATTTTGTTCAGTTTTCTGTAGTCGATGCAAAGTCGTATTGTGTTGTCCTTTTTGCGTACAATGACCATGGGTGAAGAGAAGTCTGATAGGGATCGTCTGATGATGTTGTTTCTTTCTAAGTTGGTGATTTCCTGATGTAATTTTTCCTTGTAATGTAGTGGTATGGTGTATGGTCTGCATCTTATGGGTGTGTTTGATGTGAGTGTGATGTGATGCTGTACTAATTCTGTTTGTCCTGGGTTGTCGGAAAAGATGGTGTTGTATTGTTGTATCAACTGTTTGCAACTGTTTGTCTCTGCTTGACTTAAGTTTGGATTGATCTTGATCTCATTCAAGCAGTTTGTCGTGTCTAATGTAGGTGTTGGAATCTCGTCGCTAGAATCGTCATCTTCGTGATCTATTATCACGGTGCAAGCTGTCGTATCGTCTTGTTCGTTGTCTCTGTTGTGGTATGGTCTTAGCATATTTATGTGAAATATTTTGTGTTTGTCTTTTATTAGGATCTCGTAGTCTACAGGTGAGATTTGTCTTGTCACTTTAAAAGGTCCCTGCCAAGAATCCGTCAGTAGCTGTTTGTCACTAGGTAGTAGTAGTAGAACGTCCTGTCCAGGTGTCAATGTTATAGTCCTGTTACCTTTGTCTGCGTACTGTCTGTAAGTAGCACCAGATAGTTTAAGTGCATTTTTAGCAATTTCACATGATTTAATAATCCTTTCACGCAATGATGTTACATACACGAATGATGATATGGGTTTCAGTACTGGAGTAGAATCAGTTAACATTTGGTGATAAATTGTTAATGGGCCTCGTGGTTTGGCACCATAGATTAGTTCAAAAGGAGAGAAACCGGTACTAGAATGTGGTACCTCGCGATAAGCAAAAAGGACAGCTGGTAAGTATACATCCCAGTTATTGGGGTGATCTTGAGTTACTTTTGCAAGCATGTGCTTCAGATCCCCATTAAGCTTTTCTATAATCCCGCTCGAGTGAGGATGATAGGGGCTATTGAAGACTTGCTTCACTCCTAACATTTTGGTGAAAGCTTGGGTCGATGCGGCAATAAACTGAGTGCCTCTGTCAGACTGGATAGTATCTGGAAACCCAATTCGGGAGAAAATATGGAAGAACACTTCCATGATGTCGTTGGCAGTAATGTTCTTTAGCGGAATAGCTTCTGGCCAGCGGCTACATTGATCAATAAAAGTTAGAATATATTTATTCCCTCTAGTTGTTGTATGACTAAGAGGGCCCACAATGTCAACTGATAATTTTTCAAAAGGTCGACTGGCTAAGTCAGTGACTTGTAACTTTGCCTGTGGGTGTTTACCTTTTTTTACTAGTTTCTGGCATGTATCACAACTTCTGCAATATGTTCTTATGTCATTGCAAAATTTTGGCCAATGAAACTGTGTCAATAGTCTTGACCTGGTTTTAACATATGCCATATGACCTGCAAAAGGTATATCGTGAGCAAGATGTAAAGCTTGCTTGCGATAAGTAGTTGGCAAAACAGTTTGCTTTGTTGTAATGTCACCTCTGGTGTAATACCTGGTGAGTATATCATTGTGTAAAGCAAAATGCCATTTCGCATTTTTGGTTACTCTTGCCTTTTTGCCGATCAGGTCAAAGTACTTTGACAGTGAAGGATCAGCTTTTTGAGCTGTTATGAATGTTTCCTTCATAGAGTCACTAGGTGGTAATTCTGGGCTAAGCATTTGTATAGCCTCAGTTTGGTTACTTTCATCTTGCACTCTAGCAGTAGCTCTTGTTACTGCGTTCACACACTCAATGACATCAGATGATGATGGAATGATATCGTCAATGATGTGATGAGAACTTAGTGCTGCATTAGCTAACATACATTCAATAGGTGATGACATTTTCAATGACATTTGGTGGTGATGTAGTGTTATCATCAATACATAGTGATGTTATGTCATGGTTATGAGGTTTGTCATTCACCTCAGGTAAATTTCCTATGATTATATCGCACACTGGGTTTGTAAGTGCCGCGACCTTTACTTTCCCGGTGAGGAAAGGTGTTTCAATGTATGCCCATGCTAATGGATATTTCTCAATATTGCCTGAAAATGTTCTACATGTAATGTGCCTGCCTGTATAGTCTGTAGGCGTTATGAATGTTGTTTTCAGGCCAATAAGTGTACTTCCGGTGTCGCGAAGTACTGTAGCAAACTTGCCATTAACATACCCGTGATAGATGTCTAATCTGCCTTTTGAGTCTATTACCAAGTTAGCTTCCTCATTGGCAATAGGGATGGCGTGCCCGCATGTTAAGATACCATTTTCATAAGAAGGTATTACAGACAGTGCATTTGTTAGCACTAAATACATCACAAGCCTGTGCTGCATTCACAGGATGTTTTTCTGGATTTTCGTCTTCTGACGCTGAGCTATCGAACAAGGCGGCATTGGCTTTGTTGGTCATATGCCTGCCTCTACAATCCATGCGATGGTGCCCGTAAGCCTTGCAGAGAAAACATTTACGTAAACTTTTGAACGATTTACGTTCTCTGTCTTGTCTGTTTACCATATTTTGCAAGTATGTTTGGTACCCTGGGTTTTTATCGCACATCTCGTTCAAATGGTGAGAAAATTTAGCAGTGAATGCAATGTCTAAATTTCTCAGAGGTAGGCCTGTTTGGTTTTTGCCTACTATAGTTTTTATCATAGTTGGCTGCTGCTACCCAGTTACTGTCAGTAGCTTCAGTGGCAAAGCACTGTTTGTTGGCCGTGTAATAGGCCGACCCACGTCTTTCCATTTCTTCCACACTTGTGCATTCATTCTCCTGTAAGAACTTAGAAAAAGATGATGGGATAGAAGAAATGACTTTATCTCGAATGATGAGATCTTCTAATCTATCATAACTTTTGTTAATTTTGGCTGCTGAAGTCCATTTGCTGAAAACATCTCGGACTAAACAGAGGTAGTCAGAGAACGTTTGAGTTGATTTTGGACTCAATTTACTGAATTGTTCTCTGTAACCTGCCTCGTCTAACATGAAATGTGCCATTATCTTAGATTTAATATAATGGTACTCTTTTCTGAGGTCTTTGGGGATGGTTTCAATGACTTTAAGAGGTTCCCCAGATAGACTCCTCATATATAGAATATTCCATTCAGAAAGTGGAACTTGGTAATGTTCCATTAAAGTCTCAAAATTTTGGGTAAAGGCTGCTATGCAGTCACCCGAGGTATAGTTACGTACGATACCTTGATACTTCTTATACTGGTTTTCTTTTTCCAGTCTTTCAGATTCTTTGACTCTTTATTCATTGCAGTCTCAGTGTCAAGTTGTTTCATTTTCAACTGTAACTCTAGTTCCTTCTCTCTTACTCTGAGCTGCTATTTCTGCTTTCTTAAGTTCACTGTCTATCTCAGCTTGCTTTGTCTTTGCAGTCATTTCTACTTCGGCTTGCTTTAATGCTGTTTCAGGCCTCTATTTGTTTGAGCATGTCTCCATTCTGCTTGTTTTAGAGCTCTTTCAGCTGCTCTTTCTTCGCGTTCATTAGTTTTTCTCTTGTACCAGGAGATATTCAGCGTATTTGTTCTCACTCCATTTTGTTAATTCATCACCTGTCAGATGTAATTTAATACCCATATCGATGAAATCAAACAATGACGACATGATGGAGAAAATACGTCAATGAAAATCAACCACACAAAATATGTTGTAACTGGTTAGTAGAAAACACTTTACAATTGATTTTACTATACGATGCGTGCCCACTAATGCATACGTAAAGTTAAAGTAAAGAAAAATATACTCAAGTGCCCTTGGATACGGTGACGAATGGTAGGACAATCGGGGCTAGGAAAACTGTAGGGTCGTTACTTTCGGAACCACTAATGACCTCTACGGCAAGGTTATGGATGGTACGACAAAAACCTGCTTTGTTTTTGGAGAAAAATAAGTTAGCGTCTATCTGTTGGTGTGTGCCTGCAAGTCACTAAGTGTTGATTAGGTTTGGATGGCGTCGAGTATAATTGTATGTCGTAAATTTGTCGTCAACAGTGTTTTTCTCAACAGAAGTTACACTCTTTCCAAAACTCTTTGCGTTCCACAAACTCAATGCACAAAGACAATCTATCTGTATTTGAAACACTCAATAACATTGATGACACATCACTTACATCAAGATGACATTCAGTAAGGACATAGACATCAAGTTTACAAGATGGCGACAAGGTCAAAATGGCGACAAAATCACAATGTCGACAAGGTCAAACGGTGACAAGTTTCACAAATCACAAATGTTTTACACGTTTACAGGATCAAACAATATGTACTGTACATTTACTAATGGTTTTACACATATTTAAACAATGTAGTAATGGATCACAATGAGACTTTTCCGATCACATTTACATCACTATAACCTTGACACATTTTACAAGTTCAAGAATTATAGTTTTAAATAACAAAGACGAGCAACACACGTCTACATATATTAGGTTCTTAAACAAGGACGAGCCACCCACGTCCACACATGTCAGGATCTTATAATTGGCTCGTTAGCTAACACGTGTGAGACAGTACAAGTATAACGTGATTCAACGTAAGACACAACGACACAACGTTCTAATGGATTTATTGCCATATTAAATACAGAACGATAATTACAACAATCTACAATATATAACTCACGACGCTCACAACCACAATACAGCTCATAGGTCTGACGCTCAAGATATCAGTCGTTCGGCTTTCATCCACAGAGATCCACACAAACGCCTTGCTTTCATCACACATGTCCTTCCAGTCTCCGGTCCCAGCTCGGTCTGAGGCTAGCACGCAAAACTGCCCACTGCCTCTAGTGTCGTCACGTGGCCTGCGTGCGTCTGTCGTCAGCCTGACCGCTGGTCGCGTGTCAGGTAACAATCTTGCCAGCCGACAATTCTTGTCCGCCGGGTGTCGTAACGATGTTGCTGCATAGCTATACCATGTTAGGCTCTGACAGACGGGGTGCGAGTCTGACCTTCTCTACATTCTTTTCTTCCGGTACCAAACCCCCCGGGGTAATAGTATGTCCCAGAAATTCTAAGGAGTGATAGCCAATCATGCATTTGGCTGGACGGGCAGTTAACCCCTCCTCTTTCAATCTTATGAAGATCTGTTCCAAGGATTTCAGGTGATCTTTCAGATTATCAGACGCGATGAGAATATCATCCATAAACGAGACGACAGAGGGATCCCTTTAAAGGGTCTAATAACTTGCTCATCATGCGATGTGAACACACTGGGCGCATTGCTCAGCCCAAAATGGCATCACCTTAAATTCGTAATGCCGCTCGGAGTACTGAAAGCGAGCAAGGGCCGAAACCTCAGGCTTCACAGGGATCTGATAATATCCCCGGCTTAATCGATTTTTGAAAAGTACTTTGCCTATTTAATCTGGCAAACAGTTGATTTGTGTTTGGTAACGGCTCCACTTGGAATGTCGTACAACTGTTTAAATGCCTGTAATCAATACATAAGCGGTGCTCCCCGCTTGGCTTCCTCAACAAGACAACCCCGGCATTATAAGGAGAAGTCGAAGGAGTTATGATGTCATCATCCAGAAGCTTCTGGATTTCGGCTTCCAGGGCCTTCTCTTTCGCAAAGGGTACTGGATATATTTTTTTGGCGAATGGGGTCTTGGGTAGTCAGAGTCATATCAAACTCGACCAACCCTGTCCGCCCTGGACGATCGGTAAGAATCTGTTGATGGGACTCCAACAAACGGATGACCAGTTCTGTTTCTTCAGTCGACAGATCAGGATTTATATGTACATCCTTATAGGTTTCCCCAGGTTGTAAAGGATACTCCCTATCCGCGTCTTCGCCCGATTCAGTTTCCATCGCGACCGCCATAGTCATGAGTGGGAGAGAAGTACCATCGGATCGTTCCTCATATTTTTTGAGGAGGTTAATGTGGAAGATTTTAGATTTCCCCCTGATCCGGATAGCATAATTGGTACGGGACACAACCCTTTCCACCGGGAAAGGTCCCTGCCAACCAATTTCAAGTTTATTGGAACCTACTGGAAGTAACAACAGAACCCGATCCCCCACTTTAAGAGACCTATCTTTCGTCCTTCTATTGTAGTAGGCCGCGTGTCTCTTTCTGGCCGCCCTCAGATTCTGAGCTGCCAAAGCCCAACCCGTCTGGAGTTTCTTCTTTAACTCTTCGACGTATTTATATGAGGATACAACTTCTTCGGAAGTTTCTTCCTCTGTCCAACATCTCAATAGGGCTTCTAAGGGACCCTTGATTGGCCTCCCGAATAGTAGAGTGGCTGGTGGCAACCCGGTCGACCCATGGGGAACCTCCCGATAGGCGAACAAGGCGGCTGGGATATACTCATCCCATCTGTCTGGTTTCTCTTGAGCCAGCTTCCGAAGCATGGTCATCAAGGTACCATTAAACCTCTCTACTTGCCCATTAGACTGAGGGTGGTACGGGCTTGTGTGAATGTGGTTAGTCTGGAAGATACGAAAGACTTCTTCCATCAGCTTACCACAGAACTGAGACCAATTGTCCGTTAGGATCTGGTTGGGAAATCCCAACCGAGTAAAGGTCTCCATCAGTGCATCAGCCACTCGCTTAGAGTCGATTGTGGCCAAAGATATCGCCTCACCCCACATGGAACAGCAATCCACCATCGTGAGAATGTATTTATTCCTCTTCCTAGTCCGAGGAAGAGGACCAACAAGATCGATGGCAACTCTCTCGAAAGGAGAGTTCTTAATGGGCATGTCACCCAAGACTACCGGAGCCGTCCAGTATTTTGGTGCCACACGCTGACACTCTGGGCACGACTTGACGTACCTACGCACGTCTCCAGTCCTTCCTGGCCAGTAGTAATGGCAGGAAATGCGCTGGAGAGTTGCCCCGACACCCATATGTCCACTGAAAGAAATGGTGTGTCCCATATGAAGAAGCTGTTCCCGATAAGCCTTAGGAACTACCAGCTGTCCATGCTGGCGTTCCTCCACTCCGGCTCTCCGGTACAGTAACCGATTCTTCATATAATACTGACCCCATCTTGGTGGGTCAGAACTCTTTGGCAACTGGTTGAAGCAAGGTTGCAAAGTAGCATCCTGGCTTTGAGCAGCTCGTAACTCCCCAGGCAAGGGATTCGCGATCAAGGCTGGCGTCTGCTCATCCTCCGATTGAGATCTGGTTTGCATCGCCCCTACGTACATGGATTCGGTTGGAATCCCTAGAAAGACGTAGCGACAACCCAAGATCATTGGGAAGATAGGATCGAGCAGAACGGCTGCCTGTATAGTGCCGGTAACATATTTTGATTTGATGTCCACCTTCGCAATTGGAAGAGACATCGCCACCGCACTCTTTGTCGCCGTTTGAATCTCAATAGATTCCCCGGTTAACTGCTCTGGGCTCACTAAGTGTGATGAAATTACAGCCTCAAACTGCAGACCTGTGTCATAGAGACACTCAACTGGTTGTCCGTTCACAAGTATCGTTTCTACTACTGGTGGTTTCTCTGAATCTTTGTTCTCAAGACCCCTCCCTTCTACCTCCTTGTTAGACCCTTCCCCGGTTTCTACAAGACAGGCAGCATAGTGAGAGTTTTTCTGTTTGCGCCGGCAATCGGCCGTATTGTGTGTGGGAGATTTGCAGTAGGCGCACCACTTTTCACTCCACTTTCTTTTAGGAGATCCAGGTGGACTCTTACCAGAGGGTTTCTTAATTGGAACTTTATCGAAAGGATCCTCCTTCTTGGTGTGAGCTGTTTTAGGGTTCTTCTTCTTTACAGACCATGTGTCTGGTGGTCGGAGATTGGGTTGTGACAAATCCCCATTATCCCCATGAGCTAGCACATACCTTTCCGCCAATGTGTTGACTATGTCTAACCTTTCTGCCCCATTTTCAAGCAAGAAGGTTTGCAATGGCTTAGGCATCATTCTCTTCATTTGGTCCACGACCACTAATTCTTCTAAACTTTCATAGTCGTTAGCAAATCCAGCCAATGACATCCACTTCAAAAGGTAAGACTTAAGTCTAACGCTGTAGGCTGCGAACATCTCTCCTGGCTCTCTCTTGGACTTTCTGAACTGCTGACGGTATGTATGGGCTGTCATCTGGAACCTTTTCAATAATGCTTTTTCCAGAGCCTCATAGTCATTCTCCATACCAGGTGGCAACCTTGAATAGACCTCGTACGCGGTCCCCCTCAGGCCCTGCGAGAGTTTCAAGTTCCATTTCCCACGTTCCAGTCCCATAGCCAAAGCCATCGACTGGAATTTTTGAAGATACTGGTCGATCTTCTCTTTGTGTTCATCGAACGGGAGCAAAGGGAACTTCATTGCCTGGTATGGACCTGCCACTAGGAGTTGTTGAGTCAGGTAGAACTGTGCCTCCCACTGCACCCTCGCTTTCCTTGGCAGTTTTAGCTCTAAGCTCCAACTCCCTCATGCGGAACTCATGGTCTCTGACTGCCTGTTCTGCTTCCCTTTTCTTAGTTTCGCTCTCAGCTTCCATTTTCTTAGCTTCGCGGTCAGCTTCTATTTTCTTAGCTTCACGCTCGATCTCAAATTTCCTAGCTTCGCGCTCAGCCTGTCTGAAGTCTCTTTCAACTTCCTGAACATATTTTTGTAACTCTACACCATCGTAACCCATCTCACGCCCTGTAGCCTGTACTTCGGCAACATTAAATTTAGCGGATGCCATCTTACATTCAGAGGGTAAGGGAAGAGATAATTGTATATTAAATTTCAATCTCTAGTACACAACTGGTTATTTTACCTGACCACACCACGTCGTATGTCGGTCAGTCTGTGTCAGGAAGAGTATAGACAATAGCCAGGTACGGTAGGCAGAACCTATTGATAGTAGACAAGAATATCTGTCCCCTATCACTATATCAGCCAGACCTCCACCAGGATTTCAAATATCCCGCGACGTGCCCCCAGAAATTGTAACAAGCTACGTGGAGGGTCCCAAGTAACTATGTAACAATATTTCAATATTATTCTATAGCCCTGGCTGGGATAGGTCTTTGCTTGCCAACCCTCCTCCGTTTCCCCCGGACTCACTGTCACTCTCTCTTTCGACCTCAGGACCTATTTCCTGCAGGGTCGTTCTGGCTGACACGCATACAACATGACGTTCTTCAACATATTTGTAATTGTAAATTTAATAACTCAATACATAACAGCACAGAAAAAATATCTGGCGATTAACTCATAAACATCTACACACAATCTAGAGAGAAAACTAGTCCATACAATATCAACACAAATATAAATATCCTAGATCATCGTTTTCCATATTGTCCCATGAATTCACCACCACCTCACAGCAAGTTCCCTGGTCTTTATTTCCCGCGTAGGTTGTTCGAACAACAAGGTTCCATCGATCCAGGATTCCAAGTTTCCGTGGCATACACGAATGTAGTGTGTCCAATGGTTAGGGAAAGTGCCCTGGGATCACGTGGCACAATTTTGGTGGGGAAATACTCAAGGAGAATAAATAGGATATATGCACGGGTGTGTCAGTGACTTAGGCGGGATTTAGCCCAAAATGCAAACATACTCGATCCCAGCTCAACGAAAAGCCTGCCGAGGTGTTCTGAAAATATTCGTTCGGGCCCGCCGTGGTTCTATCTGGTATAGCCCAACAGCAGCAGGGACTTCCTAGTAAACATAATGTTCTATGTCGATGCTCTGTCGAAACTTCCGGCTATATTCGCCGTCAAAAGAAGGATCCTGTAAAGTTAAAACAATTTTGAGAGCCTCTGGTGTAAACTTCATATACAGCCGGCATGGAGATTCCAATGGTCTCAGCATGTCGGTTGCCATACATAAAATACATACAATTACCTAGTATTCAATTGTCTTCATACCACACTCCTCTCCACACTCATACCATGCCTTTATTAATATTGGGCACATACCTTCTCAGGCTTCCCTCTCACTTGCAAACCTTGCCTTTCTCACGACAAAGCTATTGTGGAGTAGTGTGCGTAATTATGTATGTTTCCTACTCTTAACTAATCATAATAGTGGGTCTGTATGGACCGCAGTGCATCTCCCTCCCCCATCCCTAGCAAGAACAGGAAAGAGGAAACTACCCTGTCCGGCCGCCGCTCTTGTCTGAGCTGTCACCGCAATGTATCGGCCGTGTCTCACATAACCCATACATTCAGATGAGTTCAGGTTCTCTCAGGGAGACAGGGAAGTCCATTGATACTCCCAACATCCTCCTATCGACCAGGAACCACCCGGTCCACCTGCCCCCCCCCCCCCCCCCCCAATCAGCCGAAAGACGAAAGAGATAGCACAGTGGATCGCCTCTTCTGGCTCAAGAAGATATAACTCAGATGGGTGGAACCGGTCCCCACGGAGCCCTTCCCTCCCCTCGACATGCCATAGCTATAGAATGTTTATATTCAAATGAAAGAGAACACTAAACAGAGATAAAGCCATAGGAAGAAGGATAGCCCCGATTTGTTCCCCCGCCATGCCCAGATCTAGACGCTTAGCCAAATTGGCAAGACTGCCGTTTCACCAATTCGTCTCATTATTTGAGACGACCAAGCTTAATATGCCCATGTCTGGCAGGACCAATTAATCTAAATTACCTTTCATTCCCCAGCAGTAGGATGCGGCACTTTATCTGTAAAATTCTTTAAAACTTCAATACATTGTGCCGACAACAACCGACAAGGTTGACAACGGACATTTCACGCCAACCATTACCCTAGGTCATATTTGGTGCAAGGCGTGCCATTGGGTTTTCCCGAAGAACAGATAGATTACAAAGTATTCGTGTCAAATGCTCGGGTTATGAAAGTAACCCAGAGAATTCCACTCCGAAGGAATTGAGCGGATAGTTATGAGGACATGGGCCACTGGGGTTTCGCTACAGACCCCGAGGTAGAACAAGAAGACGGTGGAGAGATAATACATATACAGACCTACAAGCACTTGGAATCAACGACTGGCAAGAGAAGGTCCACCAGAGAGACGAATGGAGACAGATTGTATCTGCAGCAAAGAACCTCAATGGCTCGGAACGCTGAAGAAGAAGAAGAAGAAGTTCAGAATACTCTTAATCATATGAAAATTGGCAACACTCCTGGTCCAGACAACATCACATCAGAAATGATCAATGCCTTACAAGAACATGGAATATATCAGGTCACCAGATTGCCGAACACAATATATGATACCGGAGATATACCTCATGAATTATGTAAATCTATATTTATTGCAATCCCGAAGAAATCCGGAGCCTTGGAATGTGATCGACATTAAACAATTAGTATAATGAGCCACATCACGACGATTTTGCTAAGAATTATCATGCAAAGATTTAGGAAGAAACTACAACCCGAACTAGGAGAAGAACAATGTGGATTCGTAGAAGGCACGGGTACAGTAAATGATGTGCATTTACCGAGAACATTAATTGATCGTTCTATAGAAGTAAACAAAGATTTTTTTTATTGCTTTAATGCTTTATTGCTTTATTGACTACACAAAGGCTTTCGATAAAGTGAGACTTGTCAACATGATGGAGATGCTTGCAGATCTACAAATTGATGGGAAAGACATTAGACTTATAAAAAATATATATTGTAAACAACAAGCTGCCATAAAAATTGATAATGGTGTAGGTCAATATCAGCCTATTAAGAGAGGTGTGCGACAGGGATGTGTAATGTCTCCAGATCATTTTTCCCTATACAGTGAAAATATTTCCACAAATTTAGAAGATATGAGAGGTGTGACGTAACATCAATAACATTAGATATGCGGATGACATAGTACTGATTTACCCTAGTGCGAGGAAATGCTACCTAAAGACTAAATGTCATGGCAGGACAGACCAACTCATCTATGATCGAAGCTCCTATAGGTGGACAGTTAGAGTATTGCTTTGCTGATCTGGTAGCTTCTGCAGCTTGTCTTGTTCCAGACGTATTGGTGTTATATTTCCTTTGGAGTAAATTAGGTAGGCAGAGAGAGGGATCATGCATGGGCAAGGTATGGTCTCTAAATTCAGCTCAGGCTTTATGTTATGGAGAGGTATAACCCCATTTTACAAACTATCGTCTGTTAAGACGGCAAGGTGCCCAAGTATTGATTGCAGTCAACGAGCAGGATCTGCAACATTTAGTAGATGCGGTTGTTGCACACAGTGAACAGCTAGGGTTAGAATTACATTGTAAGAAGACATAGATTATGGTCGTCACTAGGAAGAAGAAAATACCACAATGTAATATACAAGTAAATGGAAATATTCTTAAACAAGTGAATCGATACAATTATCTCGGAACAGTCATAAAATCTGATTGGAGATTTCTTGAAGAGATTAGAACAAGAATCGCCATGGCGAAGGTAACCTTTTGCAAGATTGAAAACCAATTTTAAAAATGTCACTTGCAACGAGAAAAAGGGTGTAAAGGTGCTGCATAGAACCTGTCCTTTTGTATGGATGTGAAGCGTGGACAATAAGCTGACAAGCATATAATGGGTGTGGAGATGTGGTTTCAGAGGTAAATGCAAAGAATACCACAGACAGACAGAAAAACCAATGACCAAGTCTTACAACAAACAAATAAAAACCGTAAATTTAGAGAAATTAGGCGCAGACAGTCACACTTTTTTGGACACATTATGAGAAGAAATAAGATAGATAATTTGGTGACAACTGGCAAGATTTAGAGGAAAAGAACAAAGGGAAGGCAGAGAAGTAAATACCCGGATGGTTTTACCCCGTGGTATAGCTGATACAAGAAGACAGAACTGATACACGACTCTGGTGATCATGTGAGATGGCGAAACATGACCGCCCACGCTTATCGATATGGCACATAATGATGATGAGCAAATAGAGCCAACCCATAATAGGTACCATGGAATGACTTGGGAAATAAAGACGGCCGGTGTGATGCTGATAAAATCACCCGTCAAGCGCCGATTGCCCGTTACAAATTGGGAGGCTAGGCCAACGAACTATATGACAACCTCTGCACTGTAGTAACTAGACCAGTAGTTCTCAACCTTTTTTGGCCCATGCACCCCTTCATAATATGTTCAGAATGTAATTCTCCCCCCCCCCCCCACACACTTTTCGTATTTCCTCCCTATACATTCCTCCTACACAGTATATGTAAAAATGGATGCTAAATTTAATAACACATATTAGAACAAGTCTAGACGTCTACATAAAACGTGATTTTCGGGTCTACTTACGTTATAAAATGAATTTCAGAAGGGCGAGAAGTACAAAACTGTAAAGTATGGAGGGAAAAAACAATATCAAGTAATCAGTTCTTGTATTAACGCGATCTTAAAATAATCTTAATTCCCCGCACCCCCCCCCCCCCTCCCATCCCACCAAATGGAAACCCTAACATTCCCTCTGGGGGTGGGTGGCGGGGAGGGGGGTGGGGGTGGATGGCGGGAGGGGGTGGGAGGGGGGAATTCCCAACTGGTTGAGAACCACTGGGCTAGACGCTCGCCTCTAGGGCCTGTGATCACGTATTTGACCCACATATTCGGGTTGGTTATTTGACCGGGGCTGCCAGTTCGACCCAGCCTACAATGGCTATGAAGAAATGTCTCGGAAAGCAAAGTTCGGCGGCGTGCCATTGACCACACCCCCTGAGCGCCGATTGGTTTATACATTGCCAGCCGGCGTGCCACTGACCACACCCCCTGAGCGCCGATTGGTTTATACATTGCCAGCCGGCGTGCCACTGACCACACCCCCTGAGCGCCGATTGGTTTATACATTGCCAGCCGGCGTGCCACTGACCACACCCCCTGAGCGCCGATTGGTTTATACATTGGTGGATCTAGCACCACATGTTCAGTGCTCCTGTTGGCGTGACAAGGGAACCTTGACCTTACACGTGGCCAAGAGGTTACGGATGCTGTTCATAATCCCACATACCGAGTTCGAAACACAGCTGTGGGCGATTTGGCAGTTGCGTTGGTTTTTTATTAAATGGTATGGGTGCAAGTCGTTTAGAAAGCAATGGCAAACTACTGAACATAAACTTGCCCAGGAATCACAAACAGCCAAACCAATGCTGGGGTTGATTGCTACGTCCTGTAAAGGATGTGCAACTAACTTATATATGTAATATTGCGATGTACCCACATACTAATCATCATCATAATCTTTTACTTATACCGTGAAGCGTCGTATAATGAATAGCTGACATTCCAAAGCCCGTGGTTGGCACTGGATAGTGACATTCCATCTGATTGCCCATCCATCCATCCATCATGTGCCATGCCGGAAAGCGTGGGCGGTCATGACTCGCCATTTCACGCGATCACTAGAGTCATGGATCAGCTCCGTGTTCTTGTCTCGACCATGCCATGTGGCCAAGTCATCCAGGTATTTACTTCTCGGTCTTCCCTTTGGTCTCTTCCCTTCGATCGTGAAAGTTGTCACCAAGTTCTCCAATTCATTTCTTCTCCTAACATGTCCAAAAAATTTTGACTGTCTACGTCTAATTTCTCTAATCAATTTACGATTTTTATTTGTTTCATGTAGTACTTGGTCATTGGTTTTTCTGTCTGTCCATTGTATTCTTTGCATTTTCCTCAGAAACCACATTTCTGCAGCCATCAGATGTTTTTCAGCTTGACTGCTCATTGTCCAAGTTTCACATCCATATACAAGTACAGGCTCTATGTAGCACCTCAACACTCTTTTTCTCGTTTCAATTGACATCTTTTTATTGGTCAGTATGTTTTTCATCTTGCTAAAGACTACTTTCGCCATGGCGATTCTTGTTCTGATCTCTTCAAGGCATCTCCCATCAGATGTTATGACTGTTCCGAAATAGTTGTACCGATTCACTTGTTGAAGAATATTCCCATTTACTTGTATATTACATTGTGGTACTTCTTTCTTTCTTTCTTTCTAGTGACGACCATAATCTGTGTCTTTTTACAATTTAATTCTAACCCCAGTTGTTCACTGTGTGCAACTAATCAATTTTCATTCACCCACCCACCCATAGACCAACAAACAACATTCAACAAACCAGAAGATCTGACCCACACTCAGGACTCCGAGGAAAGGCCAGATTGACACATAATCAGACGGCAACTGACACCATTAGTATTGGAACTCTTCGCTGGTTGCTGATGATGAGGACAGAGCATAAATGGGAATGCCTTGAGTACTATGATGTCATTGTCTACGGGCTATGAACCAATATCAACAACATACATATCCCGTGAAGCCACACAGTTTAAGAATCCTTGATCTGCAACGATCCTTTAAAATGCATCTAAATGAACACTACCAACGCATACAAACAGTTTTCTAACATTGGATAAATACATCGGCCATTTCTATGCATAAAAAAGTACGCCTAAAGATCTTTATTCACACTTTGATAAGGTTAATTGCTGACATCACTGAATAAATTACACGAGGAATAAAAGAACTTTAGAAGTATGTAAAGATTTGTGTGAGTAGACAATGCACTTGGAAAGCGTGCACACTGAACAGTAAAATCAATTTTAAAAGCTTTTAAACAGGAAAATGTATTTATTTATTTTTTTTTGCGCTCGTTCGCTTTGACTCAAGCGTGGTCCATACACACTACTTGTAGTTGTACTAGACTGAATTTTGAGTGTAGATTCGCTTTCCCTATAACCAGTGTCCCTCGCCATCGGGCGAACCCATTCCGACTTCAGAGTTGCTTGTAATTTACGTCCCCAAGTCAAGGACGATAGGTCAACATTTTCGTCCAACTGTCCGGTGTAGGGGTTGAACCTCTTAACTCGGCAACAGCACTCCAGATATTTAAGAACACATATTCTTATAAATTCGGCCATGCTGACCTGAAAAATGTATTTTAAATCTTCGTTCCGGAACATGTGGGAGTTGGGGGAAATGAACGAGTTGATAAACTTGCTGGCTCTGTATCCCCTGCAGATGGCCACCCATGTATCGTAGCGATGTTATTACTTCCCTAAGAGAGATGTGGAGAGCGAAGGACTTCAACGTCTGTGAGTCCACTTCGTCGTCCAGAATAAGAAAAGCGGAAGTTATAAGTGGCACAACCAGACACGAGAGGCACGCCGGGAGAATGACGGGCCTCGTCAACCAACACAGAACTGACACTATTAGCCGCCGGACGCTGATGCATATGTTGGGGGGAGGGGGATCTAAGCACCTATGCACTTGTCCGGACTGCAATGATGAACGAACGAACGAACGAGCGAATGAACGAACGAACGAACAAACTTTATTTTCAAAGGGTTAAGAATTGGGCACGCAGGCCCGTCTGACATTCTGCTCTTCTTCTCTATTTCCTCTCATACATTATTTGATGATACCCCAAGATATAACTAACGAACTATATATTTTAAAATGTTCAGCCGAACAGAAAACAAAGCAATAGGCTCATTAACCTGTGTCATATAACTGTTGTCGGTGGTCTTTCTTGCCAAGCCAATGGTCAGTGTTCGTTCCACGGCAATATTTTTGTTCTCCATGTACATATACATATACATATGAGAGTAGAACATTACATACAGCTATAAGAAGGAGACAAACAGTATTCTTTGGTCATGTGATGAGAAGAGAGGCATTTGAGGACATCGTGACAATTGGAAAGATCAGTGGGAAAAGAGGCAGAAGCAGAACACGAGAAATGATGATGGATGAAATGAGACGGTGGCATGGAGGACTATCATCAATAGAGTTGATCCAGAACACCAAGGACCGAGATCTGTAGAGAGTCATGAACGCCTACGCCAGCTGGCAAGGCAATGATATATATATATATACCGACAACAGTTATATGACACAAGTTAATGAGCCTATTGCTTTGTTTTCTGTTCGGCTGAACATTTTAAAATATATATAACGATTTACTGTCTGGCATATTTCGCTGCATCTCGTCAGGAACACACTGCAGAAATCATACAATATAAACTGACGCAATAAGATAAATCCTTCAAACTTAAATATACAACACACATATCCGGGAAGGTTAACCCGGTCAACAAATTCCCTCAGATGTCGGATGTGTCGGCCTAACGGCACAAGAACGTAGCTCTGCTGTAAACAGGCCAAAAAAAAACTCCGGATGAACTCAGAAGAAGACAACACACATATTCACACAGTCAATTGAATTGTCTACCACGGTAATTTTAAACTGACCATCATGCCTTTTTGTTTACACTTTCCGAAGCATGCATCTGACGAGATGCAGCGAAATATGACATGTAATAAATCGTGCAATCTATTGTTTGTGTGGTAGTTGTTCAAATATTATTGTTGTCTAAAAATTAGTTTGATTTCTCCTTCTCTCCCCGCTGTTCTATAATTGCTAGTCCATACCATGGCATTGTTTAGTCAGTTAGTTAGTTGTTAGGTTATACAAACTGCACATGGAACCATTCACGACGCATCACAACCATGCAACAACACAGACCTGATCCTAGACTGAGACCGCATGAGATGGCGAACCGTGACCGGCATGGCACATGCTGATGATAAATGGGTTATCTTATTTCCACCTCTCTCCTTAGTCTTCTATAAATGCTAATCAATACCGTTGTTTATTTAAGGTCGCAGAATAAATTTAGCATTTTCTATTTTCGTTTTGATACTAACCCAGGAACTTTCTGTACGTGAGTTGTTCGGCTCATGTCGCGTGTAGCGATCCTGTCTCCATAAACCAGGTCGGTGTCACGTATCCGCCGGCCAGTTTCCGGTTTCTTTGAGAGCTTCCAGAACTGATAAACCTCTCGTCTGCAACACTTACTGCTACATGCTAATGAAGACTGGCTTAAAAAATGGATTAATGTGTTTGTCTGAAAACCACATTGTTTAGGAATTTATGGATTATTTGCAATGTCAGGCCAGCTCCATGTGTACTTTGACGCCTCCTGTTTAACGCATATTCTTCATTTTTTGAATTAAAAGATCACACGAAAGTAAATTCCTGCAGGCCATGGGTGTTGTAGAAAGATAAAGATGGCGTAATGGTGTTACTTGGGTAGCCAGATTTTTCTAATATTATGTAACCAAACGTTAAACAAGTAACACGAGGCATGGTACAATGTTTTAGAGCCGCCACAATGTATTCCTCCGCGCACTCAGAACTACAAAATGTGAAGGTACTAACACTTCACACACCCACACCAGCTTCCTGCAATGGGACTTATTTTTTGGTGGTAGCAGGCTCGTTAAAGTAATGGTTACGACGTTACACTAACAATAGCATAAGCGCGGTCGGAGGAGGCTACGATGTCAAATCTCGGCGTCCGCTAGAGGGAAAAGGGGGGGGGGGGTAATTGGAAACTTATCCCTCCCGGCTCAAGTCTACAAGATGTGATTATTCTAGAACATCACATGCCCACGGGAGATCCCTGCTCATGGCGACTTTTAAAAATAAACATAGTATAATTGTGTTTCCGGTCCCCCTGGCTAAGGGGTTAAGTACGCTGTTCGTAATCCCGTATACCCACGAACGAAACACAGCTGCGTGAGATTCGGCAGTGGATCGCGTCGCCTTAGTTTCTTACGGAAAGGTACGTGAGTCAGTCGTTCAGAAAGCAATGGCAAACTACTGAACGTAAAACTTGTCAAGACATCAACAGCAGCTGAAAAATGCTGGTGTTGACTGCGATGTCCTGTAAGTGGGATATGCAATAATAATAATAATAATAATAATAATAATAATAATAATAACAATAATAATAATAATAATAATAATAAATAAGTCAGGTCTTAGTCAGATATGACTGAGCTACCGTATGACAGTAGACGGTACTACCTGCTTTCTGTCAGCGCCGAATGTTGGGCGGCGCTTACCAAACCCGACACCCCACATTGTGCCAACGGCTTCGGGCGGAAGAGCACAATTGGGAGGGTACTAGCCTTATCCTGGTGCGAGGAAATGCAGCCCAAAGACAAAATAAGTCATGGCAGGGCAGACCAGGCCCTAAGCCTTGGTTGGCAGCTGGTCTAGGATCGAAGAAGCAAGGTACTAATAAAAAGAATAGAAACCTCAAGCTACGGCTTGCAACCTGGAACGTGAGAACCATGTGTCCAGGATTTTCCACTGACTTGACAAATATTGACGATGTGAGAAAAACGGCTGTGATTGATGCTGAACTCGATCGTCTTAACATTGATATTGCTGGCCTACAGGAGACTCGCCTCGCTGAGGAAGGGTCACTCAGGGAAAACAATTACACCTTTTAATAATAATAATAATAATAATAATAATAATAATAATAATAATAATAATAATAATAATAATAATAATAATAATAATAATAATAATAATAATAATAATAATAATAATAATAATAACAGTGTTACTGTTATTGGACGACATTGGATAGCTCGAACAGAGACTTAAGGAAATTAGGAGGACAAGTAAGAATAGCGAAATCATGTTCGGATTTATAGATTATAGTAGAGACGACCATTTTCACGGCGCACTAGTACGCAAAATGGCAAACTACTGAACGTAAAACTTGTCAAGACATCAACAACAGCAAACAATGCTGGTGTTGACTGCAAACGTCCTGTAAAGTATATGCAACTAACTAACTAGTGCGCAAAATATACACGTAGCAATAAAATCGGTAGTATTCCAAGTAGCGACGATACACTTAGACTATGGAAGCCGACAGAACAACAACAACAACAACAACAACAACAACAACAACAACAACAACAACAACAACAACAACAACAACAACAACAACAACAACAACAACAAATTAAACCTAGGACAGAAGTTAATGTGATTTCACCGGGAGGAGTCGAGTTTAAGATCTTGGAAGGATGGTTATTATTTGGACTGTTAGAGGACAAGTAGACCGTTTGAGATAATAAAACGGATCATTAGAAGTCTCAAGGACATTAGCAAGTAGTGTTCAAGATGAAGGAATCATGCAAGTTTATTGGAGTTGATCATTATAGTGACGAGGGACACTGCCAATAGAAATCATGAATTGAGTGGGAGATTTTATGAAGTTGATTGTTTTCATATAAGACTTTTTATCAAGTATGTCTAATCGTGGAAATTTCAGTTTGAAGAAGTCGAAATAAACAATTTGTCAGATCTTAAAAGGGTGAAGTCATCTGAGATTGTTATTGCATTTGTTATGGATTTCTACATTGACAACGCGAAGTATTTTCTACAAATCAAGATTTGTACTACTATCGATCATGTACTGGCTAATCAATCCTCATTCCAGCCGGGTCTGTTTGTTTAGCTGAGCTTATGGTGCTGTGACAATAGTAGACAATTAAAGTTACTATATGAATATGCGTGTTGTATATTTCAGCTTTAGCGATTTATCTAACCACTTTAGTTTATATTGTGAGATGTCTGCAGTATGTATCTCACGAGAAGCAGGCAACACATTGTCAGATCTATTGTTTGTGCCTTCGTTATTCAAATAGTTTCATCTCATAATAACTGCTGGAATGGAAAGAGCTGAATCTTGCAACCAGCTTGTTATGCAGTTGTGAAATAATACAAACACATAAAAATTGCCCAAATGCCCGTCAAAGACGACGAAGAAAATAAAACATGTTTCTTCTTTCACGTCCCCTGATCAGTGAATCCCCACACGGCCTGTGGCGTGCAATTGCTGACTTACACGCAAGTGCACGACAATAACCGAAAACTGCACGAACACACAATTGCTTCAGAAGAATCCAAGCTCTTTAGGCTCTCTCATCGACGTGTGCATTACTCTAATTAAGGCAATTCGCTTTTATTCTATTTTCTCATCGTTGTCTGAATTGCTCTAATTAAGACGTCACTGGCATATTCTGTTTTTATTTACATCGATATTCTTTCATTCCGCGCTGGAGGAATTGTTCTGATTTTATTTATCGTTGCTTCTATTTGAATTATTCCGCTGTGGTGTAGTTGGTAGGGCGATTACCCACCATGACAGTAGTTCAAGTTCAAACCCCATCGGACACGCCCCCCCCCCTCCTCCCACACCCGACCAAAACGGCTTTATGGTCGATCCAGGGTTTTAAAAAAGGACAACAATGAAGGTAACAGACCTTGTATTACTCTTTAAGGTACACGGTAACAAACCCATATTTATATACACCAACCGGCACTCAGTGGGGGAATGTGCACTATTTCTCTCTAGTCGCTTTTACTTCCCACAGCCCTTCCTGGTACCCATTTTAGGCTGATTATAGATGTCTCTTTTTACTTCCATTATCTCTCTCTCTCTCTCTCTCTCTCTCTCTCTCTCTCTCTCTCTCTGTGACAAACTCTCATTCTGTATCTCTAATACTCTCTCTCTCTCTCTCTCTCTCTCTCTCTCTCTCTCTCTCTCTCTCTCTCTCTAAGTCACTCTGCCTCTTTTTCTCACTCACTCTTTCTCTGCTACTCTCTCTATCACATACGAAATACATTATTACACTCTTTAATGCTCATTCGGCACATGGTCACAAATCCATATTTCTGTTCACCAATGGGTTCTCAGGTGAGGATGTGGTCAGTACCACATTGATCGCTTTTACTTCCCAAACATTTTCTTGGTACCAATTTTAGCTTGGGTTAGCATGAAAGCCTAGGTCAGTTTAAAAATAAAACCACCACGATGAGGATTTAAACTCACGACCAGCCAGTCGACAGGAGGGCGTTTAGCCACTACACCACCACGGCTCCCACCACACTGGAACCTGGCACTTTCTAGAATGTTCTGGGAAGAAAATGTGTCTAGAAAGGGAACTGCTCTCCACATTTCATAAGCAGTGGCCAAGCACGTCAAACACCAACAGCAGTATCTGCAATCCTTCATTAAAAGTCACTTCATTGTCGTTTACAGGACGTCGCAATGAACCTCACAATTGTTGGTGGTTTGTGATTTTCTATGCTATTTTACGTTCATTACTTTGCCATTAGATTGTCTGGGCAATTTTCTCATTAAAACAGTAATCCGTCTCGAAGAAAGATTCGAATACAAAACCACCGAGCCAACAGGCCAGCTTGCTAGCCACTGCACCACTTCTCACCACCCCAAGCACCACAATTCCTGCAGTTCTAGAAGCCTATACAGTGCAGACTTGATAAGGCGAACTCACATGGGACCCAAGAAATGGTTCTTCTTATCAGAAATTCCTCTTATAAGAGTTCAAGGATATAGTAATGCATTTACAGCGTACACTCAATATTGTTCTTCTCAACAGAAATTCGCCACATTCGAAATCGCCTTAAGCGGTTTGCACTGTATACGGTTCGAACTGTATGCCATCTTAAAGAACATACCGATCAGCATGGCCGAATGGATTCATGTGCTCGTAATTAAACTTGTGCTGATGCCGAGGTGGCCTACACCGAATAGTTGGACTAAAATGTTGACTTCAGGTCCTTGAATTAGAGACGTAATTACAAGTAGCTCAGAAGTCGGAGTGTGTTCACCTGATGGCGAGGGACACTTGTAATAGGGAAAGCTAACCCACACGTAAATATAAGTAGAGTACACTCTCCTGAAGTGCCATCTACTACTACTACTGCTACTACAGTAGTAGGTTACGTTGTAACTAAGTATTATTTCTGGATTGTGGTGCTGGATTGACCCCAATCCAGCTGGATTGGGGTTAGGGGTTAGGGGTTAGGGTTAGGGTTAAGGGTTAGGGTTAGGGGTTAGGGTTAGGGGTTAGGGTTAGGGTTTAGGGGTTAGGGTTAGGGTTTTTTGTGTGCTCCTAATTATACTTTCTGGATTGAACTCGCTGGATTGCCCCCAATCCAGCTGGGGACCAGAGCGGGTTGGGTAGGGTGGGTATCTGGGTCATATGTAAGGGTCGATACATCTAAGAAAAGAGTTGTTTTTCTAAGAGCAGATAACTGTGTGTATAATATTTTAACTAATTTAAAAAAAAAAAAAAAAAAAAAAAAGACAAGCAGAGGCGCGCGGCGGCGGGCGCGGGCAGCCGGGGCGGGGCGCTCGCCGGGTGCGGGAGCGCGGTCGCGGGTTCGAGCCCCATAAAATACGTTGCATAGGTGGGTAGGTGGTCATTGATGAGTGCCCACACGGGTGGTCATTGGTGACTGCCGACTAGGCCAGTCATCGGTCCAACGAATAGCGGTTATATACTCGTAATAATAACGGCCAAACGACTCTTTCCGTAAAATGTCAAAACTTAAAAACACAGAGATGCACAGGCACAATCTGGGACAAAAAATCAATACTGATTCTCCTAACAACTAATCCAGGGGCTTATCGTCGTCGTAATAACAAAGTCAGGTTATTAATGTTATTGATATATCCGCCGTGGCAAATAGTTCGTGATATTAATAAAGAGCCATATAAACGTCGATAGAGGATTAAGAACTTAACACCTATTGTCGGGCACCCAATAAAAATCAATACCGCTACTCTCGATTATTCTCATAATTACCGGTAGGAGCTTATAGGATTAATCATCATTGCAGTGCGCGGATTAATACATGGTGTCAGTTGGTGTAGTCCACATCAGCACAACTCACTATATATACTGGGAATAATCGCTATACAAGCCACATTCGCCCAGGTCGCTGAAGAAGATATATTGGAGGAAAACCAGACCGGGACCCTTGTTGCACTAGGTGAGTATATTGTCTTGCTGGTAAAACATATGCTCGTGTGTGAGCCTGTGTGTCTGTGTGTCTGTCTGTCTTTCTGTCTGTCTGTATGTATGTATGTCTGGCTGTCTGTCTGTAGATATGTCTATATTCTGTGTGTGTATGTGTGTGTGTGTGCGCGCGTGTGTGTGTGTGTGTATATGTAGGTGTGGTTATGTGTATGCAACTGTGTATGTATATGTGTGTCTATATGTCTGTATGTGTGTGTGTGAGTATGTATGTATATCTGTATATATGGCTGTGTGTGAGTATGTATGTATATACGTACACGTGTGTATGTGTGTATGTGAGTGTATATGTATATGTGTATGTCTATTTGTATGTGTGTATGTATGCAACTGTGAATGTGTATGTGTGTATGTATATATATGCATGTGTGTGTGTGTGTGTGTGTGTGTGTGTGTGTGTGTGTGAGGTCGGCTAAGTGTACTTATGTGTGCGCCCTTCGTGGTAAGGTTGGTTGGTAATGTATTGTGTCTTGTTTCCACAGAGCGCCTTGTATCTAACATAGCAAAGGGTCACCACCAGTGAGTCCAGCTCGCCGACAACCAACGCCGCCTTGTATCAAACATAGCAAAGGGTCACCACTAGCGACTCGATCTTGGGTAGCGACTCGATCTTGTCAACATACAGCATTGCCTTGTGTCTGACCAAGCGAAGGTTCATCACCCGTGAAGTGGTACTACAAGCAGGTATTATGTATATGTATATTTGTATATATGTATGTGTATGTATGTCTGTATATATGTATCCGTATATGTGTGCGTGTGAATACTGGTAACTTTGCTAGCTGAAACTAAATGTTAATAGTTCATATACTCCAGTGGTGATATGAAGACAACACTAGAACGCCTCTCTTGCTGTTCGTTCTGTACAAATGGGTTGTTTGTCCTTATTTTTTAAACTCAAGGGGGTCTGTTAACTTCAAATCAGTCATATCTTGTGGTCTTTCACATTCAGTGTTAACAAATCATGCTCCGACCTTGTGAGTTCATCAAATGTAATATCTAGACCAGGTGTCAAACTATATTGATTGTGTCTTGCTAAAGTTAGAAAATAAATGTTCTTAACTTCACATTGTCTATACAGATTAACTTTATATATGGCTGTGTCACTGTCTACCTAATAACAACTTATTTAAAATTATATTTCACCCATGTGTGATATCGGATGTTAGCTCAATGGAAAATATGAAAATTAAAAATTATTGGTGGAAACTAAAAAAAATTTTTTTTTGTGATTGCTACTTTCACAGGTGTACGTGGTCAACCTGGTAGAATACAAAGAACCAGTATCCTTGTACGCAAACAGCCACTATTATAAACAACGCAGGTGATTAAATATAAAGAAAAAGTGTACCAACCCGCAACAAGCAGCCGACTAACAGTAATTTACATTATTATCAACCGAAAGCAAGACACAATCAATATAGTTTGACACCTGGTCTAGATATTACATTTGATGAACTCACAAGGTCGGAGCATGATTTGTTAACACTGAATGTGAAAGACCACAAGATATGACTGATTTGAAGTTAACAGACCCCTTGAGTTTAAAAAATAAGGACAAACAACCCATTTGTACAGAACGAACAGCAAGAGAGGCGTTCTAGTGTTGTCTTCATATCACCACTGGAGTATATGAACTATTAACATTTAGTTTCAGCTAGCAAAGTTACCAGTACTCTCACGCACACATATACGGATACATATATACAGACATACATACACATACATATATACAAATATACATATACATAATACCTGCTTGTAGTACCACTTCACGGGTGATGAACCTTCGCT